>OU015764.1:5632952-5887081 GCA_907173295.1 Fagus sylvatica | reverse complement strand
CTACAACTTTCTCTCTCTCTCTCTCTCTCTCTCTCTCTCTCTCTCCTCTGCCTCCGCCGCTCCCCACCCTTTTGCCCTTTGCCTTCTTCGCTCCCTAACCCTCATGCCTCCACCTCTGGCTCCGTTTATTCCCCTAATGTGCAAGCCAGAAACTCATGGTTTTTTGTTGTTCATTTTCTCTGCAATTAACCTTCTCAACTCAGCCAAACAATTAAAAAAATCAACAACCAATGGAAATGGAAAAGAAAATCAGCTCTCCCTCTTCAACTCCTCTCTCTCCGTCTCACTCTCTGCCTCAACTCCGATCTGGCTATGGATGGTTGAAAGTGGTGTGGGTTGTGAGTGGTGGTTCAGATCTGACCGGTGTGGGTGAGTTTTGGAGTGGTGGTGGGGTTGATTTTCCGGTGTGGGTGAGTTTGGAGTGGTGGTGGGGTTGATTTTCTGGCGTGAGAATGAGTAGTGGGGTTTTCCCAGACAAGTTATTGTAGACCGACGAAGTTCAAATGGCTCAAAAAATTCAAAGAAGGACATAGTTGGAGGGAATGGGGACGCGGAGGCAGAGGGGTGTGGAGTGGAGTAGAGGAGAGGAGAGAGAGAGAGAGAGAGAGAGAGAGAGAGAAAGTTTGTTGTTAAGAGCACTCTCAGTAGCCTCCTTATTTTTTTTGCCAATTGGGTTCTAAAAAACCCACTTTTTCTTTTTGCTAAAGCACCACTTAGGGTTCACAAATTTATCCTTTTTCTTGTTTTTAACAAACACCACATATTTTTTTTTTTTTTTTTTTTTTTTTTTTTTTTTTTTTTTTTTTGTTTTTTTTTTTTTTTTTTTTTTTTTTTTTTTTTTTTTTACACCTCCATTAAATTCTTTTTTCCCACCAGCTTTCAATTTCCCTTTTTTTTTTTTTTTTTTTTTTTTTTTTTTTTTTTTTTTTTTTTTTTTTTTTCTTTTTTTTTTTTTTTTTTTTTTTTTTTTTTTTTTTTTTTTTTTTTTTTTCTTTTCCTTTTTTTTTTTTTTTTTTTTTTTATTTTTTTTTTTTTAATTTTTCTTTTTTCTTTTTCTTTTTCTCCCACCAGACTTCTCCACTTCTCTCCCTTTCTTTTTTTCTTTCTCTGTTTCTTTCTCCAGTTCGTCCCCCCCGCCCCCCTCATTTTCTTCTTTTTTCTTTCTTTCTCTCATTTTCTTCTTTCTTTCTTTCTTTCTCTCATTTTCTTTTCTTTTCTCTTTCTTTTTTTTTTTTTAGCCTCCATTTTTACTTTTTGAACCTTTTCCATTTTTTTTTTCTTTTTTCTTATCAGTTTTGGAAAGCTTTTTAATTTCTCTTTTTAAGCTTTTGATTTTTTTTTTGGTTGGTGGGTTTTTGTTTGGGTATTGAAGATTTAGATCTGTACAGTGTGTGTTTGTGTTGTTGGTTGTTGTTGTGTTGTTTTTTCCGGTTATTATTGGCGCGGGAGACAGCTTGCAAGTGAGAGAAAAAAACATTTTTTAATTCGGTGAGGAGTGAACAGTTGCTCCCTCAAACGAGCGAGCTACTGTTCATTCCCTTGGCAAATTTGCCCATTTGAGGAGTCTGTTGGAGACGTGTTTTTGCTGTTTTTCCTCATTTGAACTCCATTTTGCCCGAAAGAGGAGCCTATTGAGAGTGCCCTAAGTGTGGGTTAAGTTGTAGGGTTTAAAAGGACACTTGTCAATGTGTGTGTGGTGCCACATACCCAGTTTGGAGGAATTCCTACAAACTGGTATACATGAAAACTTTGTCCTTAGTAATTATAAATACTAAAGTATAACCCGCGCAAAGCGCGGGATAATTTTATTTATCATGCCAAACAAAATGCAAAATCCATTAAATGTCAAATGGGTTTTTTTTTTTTGGCAGGAATTGAAATTCTTTGAATTCCTCTTAGGAAAGTTTTTGGTTAGCTTTTAGTTTTTTTTTTCTTTTTTGGTTCAAGTTCTTTTTAAAAGATTTTTGGCAACGATTGAAATTGACGGTATAATTTAATCGTTATCGTTAATTTTTTTTAGAAATTAAAGGAGCATTTTTAAGATTTAGAAATTAAAGGAGCATTTTCTTTTAAGATTTTTTTTATTTATTTTTAGGAATATTTTTTTTTTTTTTTTTTTTTTTTTTTTTTTTTTTTTTTTTTTTTTTTTTTTTTTTTTTTTTTTTTTTTGGGCGTAGTTGTTTTTGAGAAATTAAAGGAGTATATATATATATATTTTGAAATTCTTATTGGGTGTTTTTAAGAAATTAGAGGAGTAAATTTTAGGGTTTTAATGCTCATGTCTTCCGAGATAGAATGTTATAACATGCACACAGACACAACCAATTATCAAATGGTATATTCAACCAAACACGAAAGCTGGTGGTTGCAAGTTTATATCAAACTCTCCCTTCTCTCTCTTTGTGACACTATTTTTTTTACATAGAGTACCAAATAATAATATATATATATATATATATATGTATAGAATAGATATTATTTATTTTCATTGTTTTGCACAGTTTTGTGGTTTCTTTCTAGGTTTACCTTCGTTCTCATGTATAATTTTCTATAGTGGGAGGAATTAATAAAATGGGTCTAGAGGAAAGGGCATAGGGAAAAATATTTGAGGAATTAATAAAATCGGTCAAAAAGATGGTGCATATCAAGTGCATCTAGAGCACGTGGAGAAATATTATAAAAATATAATTTGTAATATAAGATAAGTCTTGCTCTATTCGGTTGCCAAGAGAATAAATGACATCTTGTAATTGTTATTCCATTTCCCCTCATTTTCTCTAAAACCAAACAGCCACAACAAAGAAAATCAAACCCAAACCTTCAAAAAATTAATCAACCAAAAGTACCCCAAACATGAAAAATATAAATCTAGTCCAAAGCCATAATCGACTTTGTGTTACTGGTCAATCTCCTTGAATGTGACGACACAAAAAACAATAAATCAAAATAAGAATCATCAAAGTTAAAAAGCCAATATAAACCTTTTCTCCAAAAAAAAAAAAAAAAGAAGCCAAGATACATATTTATATGCGTTAAAGTCACAAATTCGCTATGGCGTAAAAAAACCAAGATAAAAAAACAATATCAGTAAGAAATAAAAAACAAATTATGTCTCCAACTCCAAGTTTGCGTAACATTTAGAATGTAAGATTCTTACTTTTGCAAATAAGAAGCAGATTATACACCACGGTGCAAACAGTATGTAAGCATGAAAATTAAATTACTGACTTGCGTTTGTCGAAGACGTTGTTTGCAATTCTCAATCTGTTGTGCGTTAAATTTAATGTGCGGCAACTAAGGAACAGTTGAAGAGTTATACGTTCGTATCACTTGGGCATTGATATTAATCAAAACCCAAAGAGAGAAAAGAGGGGGAAGGAGAGAGAGAGAGAGAGGAAAATAGGATATACATGAAGGGAGAGATAACTATTAATACTGTTTGATAAATAAAATGCATTAAGTCAATTTATTTAAACAACGTATCATTTTAAAAATTTAAATGATAAATAGATATGACTTATTTAAACAACATATCACTTGACAAATAGATAGATATGTCACTTGGCAGAAAACAAAAAAAACTAATTTTTAGATAAGTATATTTTATTAAGATGTCTTTTAGATAAGTCAAATTATTAAAACAATGTATCACTTGGGAAATAAAAAAAATTAATAGATATGCCACTTGTCATTATGTGAGACAGTCTTGATTTCAACGCTCATGTCTTCTTCTATTATATATTACTAGCATATAACCCGCGCAAAGCACGGGATAATTTGTATGTAAAGTATTTAAAATTCAGCATAAAATGGTAGTGGATATCACTATTTTATGATATCCACTACCATTAATTTCAATGATCATTAATTTAAATGCTTTCAAATTTAGATTTTAGAATTACAAATAGTGTTAAACACCTCAATGAGAAAAAGAAAATCAAGATCAAGATATATACAAATTATTTACCAAAGCAATAAAATGTATCATAGACAATCAAATGTCATGATTACCAAGAGCTTGAGAAGCTTTAGTGACACAATTTTTATAAGTCATATTTAAATTAGTTCCATATTTAATTACCACAATCTAATCAACAAAAAAAGAGTATGGTAAAGACATTCAAATGCAGATTTGAATGGATTAGTTCTACAGCATGTTCTGCAAACCACTGAAAAGGGACCAAAGAATTTCCTGTTTTGGTGGTCATATAGTGAGATTTTTATATACATTACTAAAAAAGAAGCATTAATGTCTGGTAAGATTTTAAAATAATATACATCGCAAAAAACTACAAATTTAAACCTAGTACTTCAATAGTTACTTCAATAGTGTCCTAAGATGCAGCACCAAGATCACCTGTAGCTATTTCCAGGTGACATAATTTATGTCAATTTTATTTTCCAGGTAATAGGAAAGTCTGCTTGCATACAGGTGTGCAAATAGCACCACTCTTGTTCATATATGGCATGCATCTTTAGATGAAAGTTCTAGTCTGTTAAGTTTTGTTTCATTACAACAAAAAATAGAAGAATTTGTGGCCTCCACTTTACTGTTTTCCACTTTGAATATTAAAAGAATCCTGATGATCAAATTGAAGTTGATGCAAAGCCCCTGAAAGTGCGCCAATGAACATAGGATTCATCAGTAAAAAAAAATAATGACAAATAAATCAACCTTATCATCTTATCAAAATCTAAGCAATTTTGGAAATAGTATTTTCTTGTGCTGAATGTTATTGCAAGATGCTTTCAGAAACTCTAGGCATGCAAAACAACATATTTATGTTATGAAGCTTGATGATAATTATCAAACAACATTGTGGAATGTTCACTCCTTAACTATAGAGTGACTATTTTGATTGATGACTCCAAACTTTAGTTCAAGGTACTCCTTACTCATTAGACAAATCTGATAACAACATCTCACACATTTTACAAAGGCAAATAAAAGAATAGTATATTTTGGTTAGGTGTTCGATATCTTTTTCTTTTTAATTCTCAAACTATCTACACTGGGACATAAGAGAGGGCACAATTGACATTCCTACTTCAGTGGTTAAAATCATAGCCTCAACTGTAAGACCCATTGTAGAAGCAGCAAAAGATTCGATAGTCATGAGACCACAGAACGTCCCAAATAGATTTCCAAGTCAGAAACTTTAATGAAATTTTTCCTTCGTCATTCAAATAATAAAACATCTACCGTGACAGAGTTCATAACAATAAAAGTCATGATGAAAAAAAAGTAAGGACCTAGTTCTTAAGGCAAAGAAGCAGATTGGAAAATAAAATTTAACTCAAGCCCTTTTTTGTTTGGGTCAGACATTTTCTCGAACACTTTGAGGCTGATGGAAAAATTCAGTGACAAAGCCAAAAACCTGGTCTTAATTTAGATAAAAATTGATATTAGAATTTTTCCTATGCATTTAGATAATAGGAAATCCTAATATAACAATAGATTCAAGAAAATAACCTTAGTTTAGAACACTTGCTCTGTTCTCAATCATGCATGCAACTTGGGCAATCTGTTAGTAGGGTCTTGTCTCAGGCCTCTCGTGGGTCTTCTCCTCCAGTCCTCCTCAATCCAGCCTTTATTAAAATAAAAGTTTTCAGGAAATAATCCGATTTGTCTTTTGAAAATTATCTACCTGAATCAAGACCTATGAATACGGTGATAATAAGAATAAACCAAATCAAATAATTTCCAAGTTCCAATTTCAAGAGATATTCTAAAAGATCCTTATCCTTCTTCTAATTCAATACCGCACATACTGCCACAAATTCGGATAAACATATTTAATAAATTCCATTACTTCTCCAAATGCAATTGGTACGAAGTATAGCAATTGTGATTTCAATAAAAATCATAAAGAGCATATGGGAAGAATATTCAAACCATATTTGTTTTTTAGGAGCCAAACAAACAAACAAATACCCAAACATTCTATAAAAGTAAAGAAAGAAAGATAACTATCAAATCCAATATTATAAAATTTGGTAAAGAGAAGAACATACACTGTCAACAATAGGGCACTACCTCGGTGACCACAGGATGGAGAAGCAACCAAAGTGCCAACAAATGGTGTAGTTTTGGTCGCTGAAGGCTATGACTCGGTTGGGGAAGGACCTGGTTGGATATATATGGTTTATATACTACTCAAAATAAGAGAAACTGAAGAGTTCTCAGTTGGTCAACACTCAAAACTGCACACAAAATAACAGAGAGGGAGATGAGGAGTCAAGGAAGAGGAAGAGAAAGAAAAAAGTGGAGATGAAGAGGCAAGGGAGAGAGAGAGAGGCGTACATGAAACAGAGGGAGAGAGAGAGACGTGAAGGAGAGAGAGAGACGTGAAACAGAGAGAGTGAAAACATTAAATAAAATGCATTAATCCAATTTATTTAAACAACGTATCACTTTGAAAATTTAAATATAAATAAACATAACTTATTTAATATAAATAAACATAACTTATTTAAACAACGTATCACAATAGATAGACATGTCACTTGGCAGAATTTCATATTGTTAAAAAATAGACACTTGACAGAAAGATTTTGTTAAATTCATACTGACGTGTTAATTGCTGATGTGTTAGTATGCCACATCAGTGCCACATCAATTAATAGAGATGCCACTTGTCATTATGTGAGGCACTCTTGGTTTCAACGCCAATGTCTTCTGCTATTACGTATATTATAATGAAGGTTATGAACTAAAAATTATAAATAACCTGAGGTCCAAACAAAACACAAGAAAGGAGCAATCCACGTGCACAAAACACAGAGCTCCACCTCGAACGAAATCAAATAAAAATGTCGCACATTCTTCAAGCTTCCATTTCAATGCCTCTACAGTTACGCACACTCTCCGAAAGACTATCCCTTTCGTCTACTCTCACTCTGCTTCACACGCATCGACCCAGATCCCTCTCTTCCAAAATGTCGACCGACTCGTCCCCACTCACTCACACCATCACCCTCCCGACTCAACTCGGTGAACCCGTCCAGATCGTCGCCGCACCTGGCATCTCCGACTCCCAGTTCAGGCCAGTTACCCCATTTCCTTTTCTACTTAATTTTGCTTTTGTTACATATAATTAGAGTGTTAATTAATAAAGTAATTTTATATTCCTATTGACAATTTTGCTCATTTTCATTAGTTTCGTTATTGTTAATTCGCCAAGAAAAAATATACTACTTTTTGGACCGGATTAAACTTAGCTACAATTTCCTTAGGTGGTGTACCATGTGGCTGCATTGGCCGATGAATTACGTATTTTAATTTAATTGTCTTTAGAAAAAGGTAACACATTTTGTGCTATATTGGTCAATACAGTCACATGATTGAATTTAATCAGAGAACTTAAAAATATGGTACCTAAGTTTTGCCCTTCCGGACCCATTTAATCAGTTTTTGCAAGGTGCCAATTTGACACTCCCAAGCTTGCTTTTGGGGACCCAAAATTACTTATATTTTTTCACTTAAGTGTCAACAAACAGACCCTTAATTAACACTCAGTGTTTGGTGTGATTTAGATGGTTCCTAATGTTGCAGGACTGCTATTGATTCCTCCTTGTTCAAGCAGTGGTTAAAGAACTTGCAAACCGAAACTGGAATTTTAGCTGACAATGCCATGTCTCTGAAACATGTACTTATCCAGGTAGCTATTCTCATTTCTCACAGATACAGCCATAGATACATACATAAGCATATAGGTGTGTTATGTATATTCTAATATGTAATCCATTCTCGTATTAGTTCTAGTGAATTGTCACTTGGGATTTGTTATTATCTATTGATGCTTCTGATAAGTCACAAAAATACTGATTTCCGTCATTGTTTCCATTCTTATTGTTATAATAGTATAATTGGAGACTGTATGCAGTATTTTCTGATGTTTTCTTGTCGGTTACAGGGAGTAGATATGTTTGGAGAGCGTGTCGGGTTTCTCAAATTCAAAGCTGAAATTTTTTATAAGGAAACAGGAAAAAAGGTATCTAATTATATCCATGCACTGCTTTTGAATCTAAATTAATCTCGGTTCTTTTTGTTTAAGTTAAAGTCTAGATATTTAACTATGTTCAATTCGGGTTTTTTTGTGCATCATGTTTTATCCTTACTTAATGCCTAATAGAGTAGCCTCACTGATGTTCAACAGTCATTCTTGAATTTATTTTTATTTTTGTAGCTAGATGAACTTGAGGCTTTGTATGTCTCACCTTAATAAAAATATATCTAATTTGTTGTTGCAATCTTCATCTGGTGCATCCAATGTCATCATCCTCTTGTTTCTGTTTGAACTAAAATGGTGCTTAGGTTCCAGGTATCGTATTTGCACGAGGAGCAGCTGTAGCCATACTAATCCTCTTGGAGTCGGAGGGTGAGACTTATGTTGTTCTTACTGAACAGGTAGGATTTTTTTTTCCCTGGTGTATGTCAGTGTTTATTATGAAGCTTTACTTGAAATTTTTGAATATATATATATATATATATATATATACGTTAGACATTGATTTAAGATGAAAATTGACAACCCTACTGTTACTTAGCCCAAACCTTCTTAAAAGTTCTTACATGGCTAAGGTTAGGGTCCCTGTTGGGAAGCTTATTTTGGAATTGCCTGCTGGAATGTTGGATGATGACAAGGGTGATTTTGTTGGCACTGCAGCGCGGGAGGTCTCTCTCTCTCTCTCTCTCTCTCTCTCTCTTTTACACACGCACAGAATAAATGTATAAGAATGTACATGTGTGTGCCTCTGCATCTATGATCTATTTGACCCCTTTTTTCCTGTTCATGTAATCTCTAGCACATAACTATTCATATTGTCACCCATCTACTAGTTTAGCAAAGTTTTAAATGTATGACTTTGATCGTCTGATTATGACAGGTTGAGGAGGAGACTGGTATACACTTAGATCTAGAAAACATGGTTGATCTCACAGCCTTCCTTGAACCATCCACTGGATGTAGAGTCTTTCCTTCTCCGGTATGTTGTCAATGGTCATTGTTTTGGTATACCTTTTCATTGTTTCAAGCTTGGGGTTGAGGAATCAGTACATGGAGAAACAATGATTTCAAGATTTTCTTGTAAAAAAGTGTCATTGATTGTTGTAGACTGTCAATTATATAAAAGAATTCTTTAAATTAGTGAGTTTGTTGGCATTCTGAGAATGGAGGTCCAGGAATCATTGCTTAAGAGCAAGTGAGCACTCAGAAAAGTTGAAACTAGAAATAACTACCAAGGAGGCCATCTAATTGGCGAGAAATTTAAAAATTTCTATCTTGTCTTGATATAACTTCATAAGTATTTGAGTAGGGGAAGTGCATCTAATGTTAATGAAAATCGTGCAAGCGCTTCCATTCCAGAATCATCTGGTTTAAATGAGTTAAAATTTGTACATCAACTCTCTCCTAAATAATATGCGAGTTTTTGTGTTGCATCTTTTTTGTTGAATATCATATAAAGGAATGAATAGGAAAAGCTTTGCATGTTAAGATTTAGGAGCATCTGGTTCCGGGTTAGTATCATCTTGAGTGAGTCAGATTTCATTTGAGATATGTACAATGTTTGCGAAAGGTTTGAAAAGAGGAACTTTTTTCTGTGGTTCAGTTTATCGTTTCCCCTTGATTTTCCATGGTTAGGGAGGGTGCGATGAAGAAATTAGCCTCTTTTTGTACCAGCAGCATGTGGAGAAAGAGATTATCATGCAACTGCAAGGAAAAGAAACCGGTCTCCGTGATCATGGCGAGCTGATTAAGGTTCGTGTGGTTCCGTATAAAAAACTGTGGCGCATGACAGCTGATTCAAAGGTCCTAATGGCCATTGCTCTCTATGAAATGGCCATGAGAGAAGGGCTACTTTCTTCATCAAAGACCTAATCTTTAGATACTAGATGATTTTCATGTTGGGTTGGAGCACTAACCAAATTATGTTTTATGGACTGATGGAACTATTCATTCTAAATGATCCATGAATTTCTCTTTTGTATAAAATCACCTACCACCTGATCAAATCACTATTCTTTTTGTCAAATGATAATTCATTCAATTTCCCTGAATGGGTATAGACCATAGATAATGGAATTGTATAATCCTTAGGCGTCATTACAAGTTGCAGTCTTTGAGATATCAATCACTGAAATTTGCCACTTGTAGACCGATGGCTTGAAGTAGCTGCATTTTTTCTTTTTTTGGGGAATAGACAAATGACCATGGATACAGGAATTGTATAATCCTTGCCGGTCATTACAAGTTGCAATCTTTGAGCTATCTTTTTTATTTTTTATTTTTTAAATTTGCCACATATATACAGATGGGTTATGGTTTTTTGCTAATAACACAGATGGCTTATGTAGCTGCAAATATTTTATTTTTTGGAATATGTAGACAAACGACCATGGATAATGGAATTGTATAATCCTTGCCTGTCATTACAAGCTACAATCTTTGAGATATCAATTACATGTTGCTTCAAATATATATATATATATATTAGAACAGGACATGGCAGGAAACTTCTGTTACATGTTTTATATTTATTCTCTTCTTTACGACTAAGATATGTTGGCAATAGTTTAGGCAATGGTTGTCTTGGGTATTTATTCACTTCTTTACGACTAAGATATGTTGGCAATAGTTAAGATTCATAATATACTACACGGTTTTACTCTTAACCGGCAGTTTGACATCAAGTATATCATTGATGCCAAAATCAATACATACGAGTAGGGCTTTTTACAAGTTCCGGTTGATATGGAAATTATCTTTCTTTCACTTGCAAAACACATGACAAGAACATCAGAAGCTCTTTGGAGTTCAGTTGGATTTCAGTGGGTTAGGTTCTCACTTTCGAGTACCGGAGCTAGTATAAAATGAACATCATGGTAGCCAACACTGTCCTGATAGGTAAACAAGCAATTGTAAAATAGGCAAAGAAAACGAGTTTAAGATCCAAGAAAAGTACTCCAGCAGGTGCAAATGTTTTATTATTTCAAACCCACGATAAGCATGCAGAGCTCACAAGTTCAGCAGCTTGCTTGCATAACTGACTTGAATTTACAAAGGGAAGAAGAGGCCTAGTTCTCTTATCATTTATTACATGTAATGCTGCCATCGTTTCATATGATCCTTTTTTCCTTGGACATTTTTGTTTCTTACAGTAAAATCTTGATATTTGAACACACCAGAATACGTAAACTACAATGTCATCATCAGGAGTACAAGGCGCCGATAATATTAGCTGAATTTTGTGTAAGGTTTACTTGATGATACTCAAACCTTGCTGACTACAAAATCTCTGTCACTTGATTCCCATATAGTGGTTCCATCACAAGTGCAAATCTTTTTGTAGTTCTCACCAACCCCAGCACTTCTAGCAATTACTGCAGCTGTTACACCTGGATCTGATTTATCTTCAGTTTCATATATTGCTATAGATCGCCCAATGAGATCACCAATCCTCAGCTTCTCTTTGATGCCTGAGAAGAAGGCATCACCTTTCTCATCAACATCTAATGTTCCCAGGTCGCCAAGTGGCTGAAAAAATAAGCAATTTTAATTAGAAACACCATCATAATATGATTAGAGAGAGAAAGAGAGAGAGATTATTAAGTTCATTGATGACAAAGGAGGTCTAGATGCATGTTCCCAAATCCTAATCAAATTCAGCAGTACGCTTGTCTTTAAAATTTTATTGTATTCAACTCTTTTGAGAAGGGAAAGGGGGGAGGGGAGGGAGAGAGAGAGAGAGAGAGCTCTAGATGTATGTTCTCAAATCCTATGCGAATTCAGCAGTACGCTTGTTTTCTAGTCTAACTGATTGCTTTACTTCCATAATGCCTCAGAAAAGCTCAAAAAATGGGGAATAAGATTATTTGCTTTAGCAGTACCAGGTAGCTGTCACAATAAGCCTAAAATCAATCAATTTAAATATCTACATTCCATTTCCATATCAGTAATACTTTACCAGCATGAACCAGGACTGATTAGTATGCTTTACCAAAGAAATGGAAAAGGGATAGCTTTTAAGGCCACACATGCGCTAAGAAATAGCATCATAAGCAATGAAATTTATATCCATTAAGACTTTCATATGGAATCTAAAAATGTACAATGCCTCCATACATCTTATTTCTGAACAATAACACAATTATTATCTTTATTTTTTACTATTATTATTATTATTATTATTATTTTTTTATTTTGGGGGGGGGGGGGGGGGGGGGGGGGGGGGGGGGCGTGGGGGAGAAAACTAAGACATTATTTCTGCAGGAATCAGTAGATTAACATAAATACAAAGTTCATATTTCATATTAGTCGTCATCACTAGCAGACATAAATGAGCCCCATACATAGTATGTCTAGGCCACCAAGCAATATTATCAGTTAAACCCAAAATTGAATCATTTGATACATAAGGTGAGACTAGTACTTACAGTCACTTGGTGATGTATCACAAAACTTTAGAACATAAGATTTGAAGAAGGCATATGTTAGGAGGAAAAAAGGAGGGTGAAGGGAGGGAGAGAGAGAGTGAGAGAGAGAGAGAGAAAGAAGCAAACCTTTTCTGCATTTCCTCCATTTATTGGATTAAACTCTTTTCCAGTGCTAGCTGCACCTCTTGTCAGATCTCCAAATTCATTAATGGACCAACCATGTTTTCCAGGAGACAAACCACTAAAGCTGGCTTCAATCCTAGCTAATTCCATATTCACCTGAGCTAAGCGAACCACACCAAAAATATCTGGACCTTTAAATTCTGCCACAGCAGCAGAAATTAAAAAATCTGTAGAGCAAGAAGAAGTATACTTCAGAAGATTTAATTTTTTTTGAGAAGACAACCAAAAGCCATAACAGGGAGAAATCAATATACCATCACTTGCAAGAAATTCAGGTTCATGCTGAAATTGGAGGAAACTTAAAATTAAAAGTATCATTGGGAAGACTTGATAAGACAACCAGAAACAATTGCAGAAAGACAAACAGGCTATTATTTGCTAGGTGAGTTTTCATGATGAAAGAGTCCAGTATAAAGATGCCTTTTAATGGCAACTACTTCCTATTTGAAGTTTGAGCAAACAAGCTGCCCTTTTCTTAAGGTGGACAAAAGGCATTTTGAAGGGGGCACAATGATTCGCTACATGGTTTACATGTCCAGCTAAATGATTAACAATAAGAACAGTGGCACACCAAGCAGCAATATTCATATCAAGACCCAAATGACAATGCACATTTAAAAAAATAAAAAATAAATAAAAGACAAAAAGGAGAAACCTCAACAAAGATTAGTGCAAGCAACCTTCTGGGATCCCTTGCCCAATTAATCGGGCTTTTCGACCCGTTTGCTCTAGAGCTTCAGTCATGGTCTTCACAGGCGTTGAGCCAAGAATCCTTACCACTTGATTGCTTAAATCCACCTCAACATTTTTTATCCCTAAAATCAATCCATTAGAATATCAAAGAATGTATCATAAACCTGAATATGGAAAATTGCAAGATAAAAAAGTGTAAATTACATTTTAAACCCATATTTTAGGGACACATTCAAATTAAACTTTATAATTTCAAAAGTTGGAAATTAAACCCTGAAGTTTAAGACTATTACAAATTAAACCTTATAATTTCAACCATTTCAAATCAAATACTCGACTTTCAAAATCATATCAAGTTAAACCCTAGAATTTTTGGGTTTGATTGGAGGGTTTAAATTGATACGATTTTAAATGAATGTTCATGGTTCAATTTGAAACAGACAAAACTGTAGGGTTTAATACTAACAATCTTAAACTTCAATTTAATTTGAAAACCTTGAAACTATAGGGCTTAATTTGAAACCACCCCTAATGTATAGGGTTAAAAATTTGCTCAAAAAAAAAAAAAAAATCCACAACAATTAAATTCTAGCTCATATCACCTACCATTAACAGTCTGTAACTTATTCTTGACAGCGTTGACACAACCCTCACATGTCATATCGACCATGTACTCTGTCTGATACCAAACCAATACCCAAGTTTAAGATTTCCAACATAATCCAACATAATCACCTAATTTCTATCACCAAAGTGTGTTTCCATATATAACAAATCTAATAATCAACTCAAAATTTTGATTCAGATGAGCAAAAACCCAATCTTAATAACCAATGCAATCCCAATAAATTAACAAATAACAGGACCAATATAGGACTTAAACAAAAATGATAATTAGGATAATTGAAATATAAAACTAACCAGTAGCTCTGGCAAGACAGCATCGCCCTGCGATTGAAAAATTCAGCAAGATTAAAAATTTGATAAAAACCCATTAATATTGAAGCAAAAGAAGAAATGGGTTGTAAAGAAAAGCGAACCTGAGAGGTGGGTTTGTGATCAGATGTGGGGGCGTCCATGTGGAGAGCTGAGGGAGGGTTAGCGAAATTCTTGACGAGGCCAAAGCGAGTTGGCGAAGGATTTGGTGTGGAGGAGAGGAATGAGAGGTTTTGGGTTTTGGGGAACTGAGAAGATTGAGAGGAATAGAGAGAGGAGAAAGCAAAGGCTGCAATGGCAGTGGTTGTTGTGGCCACTGACCTCAAAAATGCCATTCCTTTATGCTAACTTCTTTGTTCTTGAGTTCCTGTTTGTGTTGGTCCGAGGGCTGTCACTTTGCCTCTAGATGTATCCATATTTTCAACCTTTTATTTTTACTTATTTTCATCCTTTTTTACAGAAAATAAATAAAATAAACCCTTCGTTTTTTAATTAATTAATTTTAAGGAATTATCGGTTTTCAAAGGGATAAAAAAGAAGTTATTTTTCCCCTAAAATTAAGATGTATGTATTGTTAAAACTTTGACTGGTGTAGGTCACACATATAAGATTTAAGGAAAAATCTTTTATCTTTGGAAACATTTAATTTTCAAGAATATATATATATACACGATGAAATGGGGCCAACCCCAATGAAACATGATGATCTCAATGTTAAAGTACACGACCTTCTTTGAGAGGTAAATCTGGACATGAATGAGAACTTCATAATAACTTATAGTCCCAGTTTTAAAAGAAAAATGGTCGGCAAAGGGTTTATACTAATTTTTTGAAATTTAGATATTCCTAATCCATTTTTTTTTCTTTTTATTTTTATGAATATCTCTACTCCAAAATATGAGTACTCTTTGTAGACATCCCATTTGTAACCATCAATTTTATCATTTTCTCCATTTTTAGTACTTGGGGAATACAATAATTTTGCAAAGGTAAAAATTCTAAAAATGACTTAGGACACGTTTGGTACATTGTAATAGGTCATGTAATGTAATAACTATTCCGAAGGAATAACAATACAGTTGTTTGGTTACACTTTCATATATATATATATATATATATATATACTCAAGTCTTTATTTCTTTTTTAAAATAGGGTTTTTTTTTATTTTTTATATATACTCAAGTCTCTATTTCTTTTTTAAAATAGGATTTTTTATTTTTTATTTTAATAAATTGGTCGGGCGGTTACCAGACTAAAAATACAAAATCATTAGTCCATCCGAAATCAAAATAAAATTAAAATATTTATCTGTATCCGTCCATATATGAGTGAGTGACATGGGTAAAGAGGTTGCTTATTGAGGAATGGGTTCTCTGCAATGAAAAAAGCAAAAAGCCATTTGTTTGGCGTTGCGTTTTTAAAAACGCAATATTTTAAAAACGCTGAATTTGTGCGTTTTCAGAACGGCAGTGATGGGGAACTTTTTCAAAACCGCAGTTTTTTAACGCAAATCTGCCTTTCATATTACCATTTTTTTAGATGTACAGTTCCTAAAATACCCTGAAAAAATTGCATAATGCCCAAAATACGAAGTGAAAAACCTGTTCGCTTGCTGCTGTCATTTTTTTTGGTGATGAACATCCTTGCTGCTATCTTGCCATTGTTTACCTCTTTCCTTTCTTGCCATTGTTGGAAATATTTTAAGAATTCACAAACTTACTCAAAGAAAACTAACATAAATCTGAAAATAATAAACTCAAAAAATAGACTGAACAAAAACTTAAAATTAGTTTAGGAACAATCTCACCTTGTAATATAATGCCTTGCCTTTTAAGGGAATGAAGAAAAAAGAAATTTTCTTTTGGTTTCACACACAGAGAAAACCGGAGAGAGAGAGAGAGAGCAAAATCAAATGAAGAGGAAGAAGAAGTCTGTAGCAAAGTGGTGTGTTACAGAAGCTAAAAGAAAATTGTGTTTTTCTTTTAAACAAAACAAATGAGTTAGGCGTGTGTTTTACGAGGTAGTGGCTGACAACAGTACTTATAAGGCTGATAACACATTTATAAGGCTAGTGGCTGACAACTAATGGAAGGTTATAAGCTACTGTAGTATTCTTTCCAAGGTTTAAACTACTGGAAGGTTATAAACTAGTGGCTGACAGTACATTTATAAGACTTCTTTCCAATGTTGACAAAGTCAACAACTATTTTCTTTCTTCCTTTTTTTTTGTTCTCCACGGCCCCACATATGAGGTGGTAGAAAAATGGACAAAAGGTTAATATAATTTGTGTTTGTGACACACCAAACCAACTTCAGGTTTAAAAGATAAAAGTGAAGAAAGATGAGTGGATGGGCATGCTTCATGTTTAAAATTGAGTGGATCAAGAGATGACAGATGTTATGTTAACTAAATAATAATTAATGATAACAATAAACAATAAACCAGAGGGTTTTTCTTCTCCTTATTATTATTATTATTTGTTAAGGTCTACAGAAGATTGTCTTTTTTGGTAATTTCAACCTAAAATATTACATTTATATCTATGTTACCTAAATGTTAAATTGATAGAAACAACACTTTTTTATTAGTTTTGCCAAACGCTTAATTGTGATTTTCAAAATCGTATTTTCAAAATGCACATTTTGAAAACGCACATTTAAAAACACACACTTTTTCAAACAGCTAACCCAAACCCACCCTAAAGTTTCCCCATTTCAAGCTTCCAAAACAACGTAATTAAGGAAATGGCTTCCTTTAAAATAAAACTTCTAATATTATAACAAATAAATCTCCACACTTAAAAGAGAACATAAAAACATACTAGAACCAAAGAAATCAAACAGAAAAAAATAAATAAAAATGTAGAACCTGTTATTCAAGAGGTTTTTTATGGCGACTCTGGGGCCATCACTGAAGACAATGCCATTGCCACCTTCTCCAATGATGTTCTCTTTGCTCAACCCATTGGTGACAGCCTCCAGCTCTCTGAGTGTACCACACGTTTCAATCTCCCAGAAGCAACCTCTTTACCCATCTCAATTCTCAACTCCCTCACTCCAAACCCGAATTTTTTGGAAATTTTGCAATTTTTTTTAATGGTGGATAAAATTAGAATTTCATTTGGAAAGTGAGTAAAATGGTATTTTACCAATTTTCGTGAGTGGATTTACCCGTTTATTTTGAAAAGTAAATGAAGTTTATATACAGATAAACCTCATAGACCTCATACGAGATCGGCGCAATTTTCTCTTAAATCAATCATTATTATTTTCTTTTTCTTTTTGGGCTAACATTAAATCAACAATTTTTAGTTAATAAAATGGCAATGTAATGATTACTCATGCGATCTTGAAATCCTAAATACACTACTAGAAATTTGTTGATATAATATAGCTTTATTAATTATTACCTTATATAAGAAACAATTAGTTTAGGAGAACATTAGTATGTGGCCTTGTCGATCACAACGGTTTAATCAAGAATCATAATTTTATTATTTGGTGTATATGGTACTGAAGGATTACATTCACTTGAAGAAAATAGTCAGGAACTCTAAAAACTCTAAAAATCCTCATTAACAAAAAAAACTTTTAAACTAAAGAAAATATTTAGTAAAATAAAAATGAACATTGTGTAAAACCAAGTTATTATCAAAACAAAAAATTATATTATATTATAAAATAAAAAATAAAAATCCATCTCAAAATTATCAAAATTTTAATTGAAGTATTATTTTAATTTTTTAATAATCTTTTGTAATATACTATGTTAATGATTTTAATATAATTATTATAAGTCACATGACGAAATTATGGCATACATTTTATGATGCATACATTAAGTCACATTGTGCAAATAAGATGTATCTGACTCAACTTTTATTATTAATACAAAAATTTATAATTTCTTTTAAATTTCTAGAAAACTCTCTTGGTAGTAGAATTTAAATTGAGTAGTATTTTTCAAACTTTTACAAACTTTGGCATTGGTAATATGGTTTAACTTATAACAACTATGTTAATCATTTTAATGAACTTATAGTGAACCACATGACATAAGGGGAGAAAAAATGTATAAAATAATTTAAAAAGGGGAGGATGTCCAGTTGATGCAAGAATTGTATGTTTGGACTAACATAATTTAGGTGTAGCCATTTAGCAAAAAATAATAATAATAATTTAGGTGTAGCCACACAACATTACAAACTGCATAGTAATCCTAAATCTGAAGTAGCAGCATAAGGTTTCTCGAGGCATTGTAGATTATTTGCCCAGCACTACCCTTAATTTCCCAAGTCCCAGTCCAAGAAATCCGTTTGTACCTTGGACTCTTGTGAAAAACCCATTAGCCAACCTTGTTCTTAGCTACATGGATTATTAGCGGGGCGTTACCATTTATACCAAGTCCTGATCTAAGAAATTGGTTTCTTTTAACTTTTGTATACAACCCATTGCGAACTCTACTAGAAATGCCGGCCATCTTTCATTTTCATACCCACATTCCCACTCTTGCTATCCACCTTCTACTCTATATATATGTGCATAAGGACTGATTGACATAAAAGCACTAGCAATATATATCAATTCTACAAAAATGAAGAACAAGTGTGGACTATTGCTATCAATGGTGTTTGTATCTCTTCTCAGTCTTATTTTCATGCTTAGTCTTTCACCAACAATGGCTCAAGAAATGGAAGAGCTACCACTTGTCGAGCTAGACAAGGATCAAAACAGGTTGACAACTTACATTGTTCACGTAACAAAGCCAATGGGTGGAGGTACTATGCTATCAGAAGACTTAGACAACTGGTATCGATCATTTTTGCCTTACACCATCACAAGCTCAAACCACCATCCACGCATGGTTTATTCATTCAAAAATGTGGCTACTGGGTTTGCAGCAAGATTGACAGACGAGGAAGTGAAAGCCATGAAAGGGAAGGATGGATTCATTTCAGCCCGTCCAGAAAGGATTCTTCCCTTGCATACAACTCACAGTCCTAACTTCTTGGGGTTGTACCAGAACTTGGGATTTTGGAAAGACTCGAACTTTGGCAAAGGTGTGATTAATTGGAGTTCTAGACACTGGCATATTTCCGAATCATCCTTCATTTAGTGATGAAGAAGTGCCTCCTCCCCCTGCTAAATGGAAAGGCAAGTGTGAATTCAATGGGACAGTGTGTAACAACAAACTAATTGGCGCAAGAATTTTTCAGAATGGAACTCAACCAGTGGGAGCTCAACCATTTGATGATGTAGGCCATGGAACTCACACAGCCAGCACAGCAGCTGGGAATTTTGTAAACAATGCCAATGCACTTGGGAATGCTAATGGCACTGCAGTTGGCATGGCACCCTATGCGCATTTAGCAATCTACAAAGTATGCTCCGAAGGGGGTTGTTTTGAAAGTAACATATTAGCTGCACTCGATACTGCAATTGAGGATGGTGTCGATGTGCTTTCCCTCTCCCTTGGTGGATTCCCTGCTCATTTCTATGAAGATCCAATTGCATTGGGTGCTTTCAGTGCAATCCAAAAGGGAATTCTAGTAAGTTGTTCTGCTGCAAATGGTGGCCCCTTTTATGGTTCATTAGCGAATGAGGCCCCATGGATTCTTACTGTTGGAGCGAGCACCATAGACAGAAAGATAGTTGCAACAGCAAAGCTTGGAAATGGGGAAGAATATGATGGCGAGTCCTTATTCCAGCCTAAAGATTTCAACTCAACATTGTTGCCTCTTGTTTATGCAGGTGCAAATAGTAATATATCGTCTACTTTCTGCGCCCCAGGGTCCTTGAAAGACACTGAAGTGAAAGGACAGGTAGTTTTGTGTGAGAGAGGTGGGAATATAGGAAGAATTGAAAAAGGTGAAGAAGTTGCACTTGCTGGTGGAGCTGCCATGATTCTCATAAACCAATTGCCTGATGGTTTTAGTACCTTAGCTGATGCTCATGTACTTCCAGCAACACATGTGAGTTATGCTGCAGGGCTGAAGATCAAATCCTACATAAACTCAACCTCAGCACCAACAGCCACATTTGTATTTAAAGGAACTATAATTGGAGACTCATCAGCTCCAACAGTTGCTTCCTTTTCTTCCAGAGGCCCAAGTCATGCAAGCCCCGGAATTTTGAAACCAGACATTATTGGACCCGGAGTAAACATCATAGCTGCATGGCCAATTTCTCTAGACAACACCACAGATTCAAATTCAACATTTAATGTTATTTCAGGCACCTCATTGTCATGTCCTCACCTCAGTGGCATTGCTGCTTTGCTCAAGAGCTCCCACCCTGATTGGTCACCTGCCGCCATTAAATCCGCAATCATGACCACTGCTGATGTAGTAAATCTACAAGGAACGCCAATTCTTGACCAAACGCTTCTTCCTGCTGATATCTTTGCCACTGGTGCAGGACATGTTAACCCATCAAAAGCAAACGACCCGGGGCTTGTTTATGACATCCAGCCAGATGATTACATTCCCTATTTATGTGGTTTGAATTACACAGATGAACAGGTAAGTCTGATTGTGCAAGGCAAGGTGAACTGCTTAGGAAGTAATAAGCATAACTCAATCACAGCTAAATTATCCTTCATTTTCAATTCTACTGGGGTCTAGTACTCAGACGTACACGCAGACGGTGACAAATGTTGGCCAGGCTAATTCAACTTACACTGTGGAGGTTTCTCTACCGCAAGGAGTAGATATGATTGTAAACCCTTCGCAGATTACATTCTCAGGGGTGAACCAGAAGGCCATGTTGAAGATACAGATCAGTGTCGTTTAAGCTGTGTTCAAACAGCAAGCTTTGGTCTTCCTCAACGACTGTAGCTTAGGCTCAAAGGAGTTGATAACTTAAAGAACATGTGCTAAACACGTGCTCTTAATTAGTGGAACCTGTTATACCAGATTCAGTTATATTACTAAAGCTGTCATTAGCTGTTAAACCTGCATCTACTTGTATAAATATTAATCAAAGGCTTGAAGATGATTATCTAAGCCATTACAACAATTTCATACTCTCTCTCAGCTCTTATTCTTTCTATTCTTAGACAAATATCTTCTTTCTAAGAAATCCTTCATGGTATCAGAGCTAAGATCCCCTACTATGGAGTCATCCACAACACCTGTTGCTGCTGCATCTAATCAGTCACCATTATCACTGCTCAATAACATGTCCAATCTCATGTCAACCAAACTTGATAGCACGAACTACATGATTTGGAAACTCCAGATCTTTGCAATCTTGGATGCATACTCTGTAATTGATCACTTGGATGGTTCAACACCACAACCAAGACAAGTTTTGGTTTCACAAACTGGAATTCAGCAAGGCAATCCAGCTTTTCTGATCTGGCAGAAGAGAGACAAAGCTCTTCTCTCTCTGCTATACTCTACCTTATCCTCTCCAGTGCTTGCTATGGTTGTAGGCCTTAGCACCTCTCAAGAAGTCTGGGACAAACTTGAAGAAAGGTTTACCTGCACTGCACGAGCCAATGTGCTCAATCTCAAGCTAGAACTACAGTCAATCAAGAAAGGTAATGAATCAGTGAGTTCTTACCTCCAGAGGATCAAGACTGTTAGAGATAAACTCTCTGCAGTGGGAGTCCATTCTGATCATGAGGAGCTTCTCCATGTGATTCTTAAGGGCTTACCCAAAAAATATGCTCCTTTTGCTTCTGCAATTAGGACAAGAGATGGAATTCTGTCATTGGAAAAGCTCAGTACTTCTTCAAACTGAGGAGCAGTCAATGCAAGAAGCCAGTGATCCATTCTCCAACTCTGTCCTGGCTATGTTCGTGTCTCACAACAAGCCCTCCAATGGCTACAATGCCAATCACAGCTACAATAACAATTGAGGAAGAGGCAGAAACTCCTTCTCAAGAGGCAGAGGTGGCAAATATTCAGGTTTTAATAACCAAAACTTCAATCCAAGCTTTACTTCACCACAGTCTCAACACCAATCCCAGCAATCTCAGTTTGCTCCTCAAGAGAAGTCAGAAAGGCCTACTTGCCAAATCTGTTGGAAGCAAGGTCATTATGCCATTGACTGTTACCACAGAATGGACTTTGCTTACCAAGGCAAAAATGCACCAACAAAACTAGCAGCAATGGCTAGTGCATCCAATATCCAGCACACTCAGAATGCAGAGACTTGGCTCACGGATTTTGGTGCTTCTGATCACATTACAGCCTCATCCAATAACCTCAGTCCTCAAGCACCTTATCAAGGTCAAGAACAGGTTTCTGTAGGTAATGGTCAAAACCTTCCAATCCAAAACATAGGTAATTCTCAACTTCACACTAAGTTCCATAAATTTCAACCTATAAATGTTCTACATGTTCCAAGAATTGCATCCAACCTTTTGTCTGTGCATAAGCTGTGTCTGCATAATCATTGTAGTTGTTACTTTGATGCTAATAAGCTTCTCATCCAGGATTTACCTACGGGGAGGGTGCTCTACAAGGCCCTGAGTAAAAATGGAGTCTATCTCATTCAGTCCTCAACCCTTTTCAATTCAGTTATCAATAAAACAGCTTGCACTGCTCACTCTGTCTCTACTGCCTCTGCACACAAATGGCAGTTATGGCATTCCAGATTAGGACACCCTAGTCATAAGGTTCTTACCACTTTGTTTCCTTCTCTGCAATGTAATTCTTCTCTTTCTTCAGTTCATTGTAAACATTGTCTTGCTGGTAAAATGCATAAACTGCCTTTTCCAGTTTCTAATAAAAAGTCTACTGCACCATTTGCTTTAATTCATGCTGATTTGTGGGGGCCAGCTCCTATTACATCCTTTACTGGCTTTAGATACTATATTGTCCTAGTTGATGATTTTACTAAGTTTACTTGGACATATTTGCTTAAACACAAATCAGATACTTTTTCCATATTCACTCAGTTTCAAGCTATGGTGCAAACTCAATTCTCACTTCCTATTCAAGTACTTCGTACTGATTGTGGGGGGGAATTTATCTCAAATGAGTTTAACCAATTTTGTGCTAACAAAGGCATCATTCACCAGTTATCTTGTCCCCATACTCCTCAACAGAATGGTACTACAGAGAGGAAGCACAGGCATCTCATTCAATGTGCTTTAGCTCTCCTCTCTGAATCCACTCTTCCTATGTCATATTGGTCCTATGCAGTCTCTACTGCTACACATCTCATCAATAGGTTACCTACACCTAATCTCAATCACAAAACTCCTTGGGAGATGCTCTTTCATGCACCACCTGATCTCACTCACCTAAAATCATTTGGTTGTCAATGTTTTCCTCTTATCACACCATACACAGCACACAAATTGCATCCTAAAACTATTCCTTGTATTTTTCTTGGCTATCCATCTCATACCAAAGGTTACCTATGTCTAGATCCCATCACTAAAAGACTATACACATCCAGACATGTCTTGTTCAATGAATGCATTTTTCCTGGTCTCACACACTCAACAGATACAGTCAATTCACCTGCTATACAACACCTGTCCTCTGATGCTTGGATAAATACTCTGCTGTCCTTACACACATGTATACATTCTTCTCCAACCCCACCTTTATCCACTGAGTCAACCGTGGTGCCCCCTACCAACCATCCAGATATCTCTCTATCTTTACCCAGCACCAGTCCCCAAACCACCTTACTTTTATCCACTAGTCCTTTACCCTCACCTGCTGCCAGCTCATCTGCAGAAAGCTCACACTCCCAGAAAACTATCTTACCTCAATCCCAATCTTCTTTAGCTTCTGTTTTCCTTGAACCTATACTTAATCCTACTACTGTGCCCATACAGCCTATCCCATCACCACCACAACCTACCCATTCAATGCAAACTAGGAGCAAAAGTGGTATTTTCAAACCAAAACTTGGTTATGCAGTCCAAGTTGACTATAGCACTACAGAACCTACTACCTATTCTGTTGCATCTAAACACCCACATGGTGATGCCATGAAGAGTTTCAAGCACTTCAGAAACAAGGCACATGGACTCTGGTTCCTGCTCCATCTTCCAAGAACATAGTTGGCTGCAAGTGGGTTTATAAACTCAAATACAACAGTAATGGCTCGATTTCTAGATACAAAGCCAGACTTGTTGCTAAGGGCTTCCATCAGCAGTATGGAGTGGACTTTGATGAGACTTTTAGTCCAGTAATTAAGCCACCTACTGTCAAGTTGATCCTCTCCTTGGCTACTTCTCTTCATTGGCCTTTAAGGCAATTGGATGTCAAGAATGCCTTCTTGCATGGCACATTGAAAGAAGAGGTGTATATGGCACAACCTCCAGGATACATTGATCCAATTCACCCATCACATGTCTGTAGATTACAAAAGTCCATTTATGGACTTAAACAGGCCCCAAGAGCCTGGTTTGAGAGCTTCACAAGTCAGCTTCTTCACTTGGGCTTCATAGCTTGCTTCATAGCTTCCACAGCAGACTCTTCCCTATTCATCTACACCAACAACACTGTGATAGCTTATCTACTGCTCTATGTTGATGACATAGTTCTGACCAGCAATACCCCTGCATACCTTGACCATTTGATCACTCAACTATCCCAAGTATTTGACTTGAAAGATTTGGGGTCTCTCCATTACTTCTTGGGGCTTCAAGTCACTAGAGACAGCTCTGGTCTATACCTTAACCAAGCTAAATATGCTCATGATTTACTCAAAAAGCATAATATGCTGGATTCCAAACCTGCCAAGTCTCCCAGTTGTCCCAACACCAGACTTTCTCTACATAAAGGTGACCCTCTACCAGATCCTCATGGATACAGAAGTCTTGTTGGTGTTCTTCACTACCTTACATTTACCAGACCAGACATCTCTTTTTCAGTACATCAAGTGTGCCAATATATGTCTGCCCCTACTACAACTCACCTTGCTGCAGCAAAGAGAATTCTCAGATATCTTCGGGGTACTCTCCACCATGGTATTGCTTTTACACCAGGTCCTCTCCAACTTTCTGCCTACACGGATGCAGATTGGGCAGGAGACCCTGATGACAAACGTTCCACCTCAGGCTATCTAGTCTATCTGGGCTCTAATCCTATCACCTGGTCTGCTAAAAAGCAACCCACTGTATCTCGATCCTCCACAGAGTCAGAGTACAAGGCACTTGCTATTGCCTCGGTAAAACTATGTTGGATTCGCACACTCCTCAAGGACTTTGGAATTTATCTCTCCCCAACACCAATCCTTTGGTGTGATAACGTTTCCGCCCTTGCAATTGCCTCTAATCCCGTGTTTCACGCTCGCACAAAACACATTGAGGTTGATTTCCATTTTGTTCGAGAGCGAGTGCTTCGCAAAGATCTTGACGTTAAGTTTGTTTCCACTATTGATCAACTCACTGACATTTTCACTAAGAGCCTACCAACACAACGCTTTATTGATCTCCGGTGCAATCTCATGGTCTCCGTCCCTGTGATTGAGGGGGGATGTTGAAGATACAGATCAGTGTCGTTTAAGCTGTGTTCAAACAGCAAGCTTTGGTCTTCCTCAACGACTATAGCTTAGGCTCAAAGGAGTTGATAACTTAAAGAACATGTGCTAAACACGTGCCCTTAATTAGTGGAACCTGTTATACCAGATTCAGTTATATTACTAAAGCTGTCATTAGCTGTTAAACCTGCATCTACTTGTATAAATATTAATCACAGGCTTAAAGATGATTATCTAAGCCATTACAACAATTTCATACTCTCTCTCAGCTCTTATTCTTTCTGTTCTTAGACAAATATCTTCTTTCTAAGAAATCCTTCAGGCCACTTACTCGGTGGGATTTATCCCAGAAAGCGGCAAGCCAGGAGATATTGGCAAGCCCTTTTCTCAGGGATATCTGAAATGGGTTTCTGAGAAGTACTCGGTTAGAAGCCCAGTATCTATCATTTTCAAATGAGATATAGGCGCTAACAAGTTACAATAAGAATGATGGTGAAGGAACAAACAAACAATAAACAAGAATCACAAGCGCGACTCTAACTAAAGAGCCTCATGCATCATCAATATTGTTGAAGATTTTGACTTTTAACTGGGCAACCATCTAAGCCAATGTCTTTCGGAATGTAACCCATGTCATTTTTTTTTTTTTTTTTTTTTTCAGTCAGAATGTAACACTCTCATTTCCTATATATATGAAACTTTATATGAACTTCAAGAAATGCGTTATGAGTTATGACCTCTAACACCGCACAAGGGCGGAACCAGGTTATTTTGTTAGAGAGGCGAGTTGTGGTACTAAACCACTAATATATTAGTCGAGAGTCGAGACAACTAAAATATTTAAAGGTTAGATCTTTAAAATCTTTAATTTTTAAGAGACTTATTATCTTTAAAAACTATAAGGGAGTATATACAAGTTACCTAGTTTGCTATAAATATATACAAAAATTCACCATAATTTCATTGTTTTTTAAATATCTCTTATTATTTCAAATTTTCGAGTATTATCACTCTTAATATTAAATCTCTTATCAGTCTTATGTTTAGTTTTTTCATTTAAAATTTTAAGTTTAATTCAAACATTGACAGACAATTGAAAACTTAACTACAACAAAGGGTTAGTTTCAATTGAGCAAAAGAAAAAGGGGGCTAAGTTTGAAATAAATAAAAAATATTTCTCCAAGAGAAATTTGCTTTTATTAAAAATTCACTACTTCAACTCAACAAAGCTAACTCACCATTTGGCAACTATATATGTATTAGAGATTATTAGACTAATTGATCATTTTTTTTTTTTTTTTTTTTGGTGGGGAGGGATATATATAGAGTAATGCTAGAGACACAACTTATTTTACAATTATTTGCTTACAAACTGATGTGACAATATACCATATCAGCAATTAAAACACCAAATTAACCGGTCAGCATTAATTTTATAAAATCATTAAAATTAAAAATAAATAAATAAAATAAATAAAAAAAGATAAAAAATAAAAATAAATAACCCTTGAACCCAGCGCCGGCCCTCCCCAAAACAATCACTTCCGGTGTCCAAGATTTGGACTCCGGTGACAGCCATTGGTTCTCTATGAATGTTCAAAGCAAATGCAAAATTAATGCTCCCCCCATCAGCCAGCACTTCCAGCGTTGCCAGTCGAAGTCGTGGCTTCACCACTGCAAAACACATCCAAGAAAGGGCTGTGTGAATTTCTAACCTCTCATAACTCTTTCTTTTGTACTTCTTTGTTGATTGAATGCTTTATTCATCACTTGAGGTTGCTATAAATTGAAATAATGGGTGAATAGTTGAAGGTTTAATGGCTGAGTTAACTCGGTAAACACATTTTGACTTTTGAGTAACAAAACAAGATGTAGGTAGGTGAAAAAGAAACACAAGAAGAAGAACATTCTTGCTAAGCAACCAAATTCTCAAAAATTGAAAAGTATGCCACAAAAATGGTACCCCTACTCCCTAGCGAAGGTTTTATACATTAGCTTCTCATCCGTCGAAAAGTTCAAGATTGATTTAGTAACTCTTCCCGCTAGCAAAATCCTGACTTCCTCGCCGGAATCTAAGACCAGAAAATTCTTGTCATCGCGGATCTGAGCATTTTAAGCCGATTGGAAGGGTACGGCGCGGCGTCATGGCTTCCGCTACCGTGAGAAGAGTTCTTGCGGAGACTGCACCGAAACGATCCCAGATGCGACGTCGGCGAGCACGTACACGTCTTCTTCGGGGCTGGGATTGGACCGCAAGTGTTGCTCTTGAGGACCTAGTTACGGATTGGAGAGATGGAGCGATGGTCTATCCCATTGACTCTCCCAGGCATGAAAACGAAAGGTTTTGGGGAGGGCCAGCGCTGGGTTAAAGGATTATTCTTTTTTTCTTTTCTTTTTTAATAATAATTTTATAAAATTAATGCTGATAAGTTAATTTGGTGTTTTAATTGTTGATATGGCAATAACCACATCAGTGTCATGTCAGTTTGTAAGTAAATAGTTGTAAAATAAGTTGTATCTCTAGCATTACTTATATATATATTATGAAAATCCCTCCAACCCTAAAGGGTGGTGCTACCTCTCTTACCAGGGCCGGCCCACCCATTAAGCAAGTTAAGCCTATGCTTGAGGCCCCCAAATGAGGAAGGTCCCCAAAATTTTAAGACCCATGTATATACTATGCATAATGAAAATGATAAAATTAAGGTTTAAAAAATTATAGCATGTCTGACAAATAAAATAAAATAAATAGATAATTACAATAAACCCAATTAGTGTCATGTCAGTTTGTAAGTAAATAGTTGTAAAATAAGTTGTATCTCTAGCATTACTCATATATATATTATGAAAATCCCTCCAACCCTAAAGGGTGGTGCTGCCTCTCTTACCAGGGCCGGCCCACCCATTAAGCAAGTTAAGCCTATGCTTGAGGCCCCCAAATGAGGAAGGTCCCCAAAATTTTAAGACCCATGTATATACTATGCATAATAAAAATGATAAAATTAGGGTTTAAAAAATTACAGCATGTCTGACAAATAAAATAAAATAAATAGATAATTATAATAAACCCAATTATGGTTTGGCCCACCTAAAAAAAAGGGATGGGTTGAACACATTTTTTCCAAAATGATTGACAAAAAAAAATATACTTAAAATGAAATCTAAAAAATTATTCGTCGAAATATGATTTTTTCTGTCTTTTATATTTTTTCTAAATATTAAAATTGATAATTATTAAAAGACATTTATTATTATTGTATTTATATATAAAATATATTATAGTATTAAGCATTTATTATGATTGTGTTTATATATGGAATAATATATTATTTCTATTAAAGAAAATATAATATGTCAAGATTCTAATGAGATGTTTAATTATAGAATAAAATTTAAATTTCAATTAAAAATATATATTAAAATAATGAGATGTAAAATTATAGGACTAGCTTATGTGTCGCAATATCATAAGGTCAACCAAAAGTCAAAAAAGTTTCGGTTTTACATTATAGTACTAATCGCAAACCCGTGCGATGCACGGGAAAGCTATTGAAAATGAGATAAAAAGTTTTTTTTTTCTTCTTTTGTTGAAATTGTCATTCCTTTCCTTATAATTTGAGATGTTGATGTAAGTTCAAGGTTGCTTCAATTATTATATTGTAAATGCATAATATGTATAGAAATAGGAAATGAAATTAGCCATTTTGCAAGATCATTGAAATAATTAGCCAACTTGGCCTGCTTCCACCTTTGCCAACCAACAGAGAATAGCAAGAGATGTACAATCGATCATAAAAACAGAGTTCTAAAGCTAGTTAACTCAAATCCAAGAAATAAAAAACTCAGTTCTATAACCCAAGAAATTTTATGTAGCAAGCTTTTGCACATTAATGGAAGAGGCAAAAATATTCTAGAGAAGTTGATGGTACATAAGGGTTGGGAAATGACATGATCCTTTTAGAGCAACAAACACTTGATTAGAATGACCCATTCTATCTTTTATAGTAAATCCAAAAGATTGATGAAGGCTTGGGTAAACATATAATCTGCAAAAAAAGAACATTTTACGAAATCATCAATTATTTAAATGAAAGATTGATGCTCATAACAATTATTTATCCATTCACAGTATAAACAATGAGAGCTTGTTTCTAACTGCGTAGTACTTGTGGGAAAAATACTAAATAACTTCTAACTTAATAAAAGTACATTAAAAGTAATAAAATGATTAAAAAAATGCATGTTGCCAAAGGGAGTTGGCTTTTGTAGTAACTTTTCATCTAATTGGTTTCTCAATTAGACATTTCAACCTTCAAAGCCAAACACCTTCCTATTGTTGTTATTGCTAATGCTCCTTTGGCAATCCAGAAGATTTGAAAATTATCACCAGCCATAATAATAGTAAACAAATATTAATAGGGAACTTTCCAGCTATAGGTAAGAAGCATGCTGAATATTCTAATCCAATTGCTCATAAAAGACTACATGGATATTCTACATGATTACACTATCAAACTCAGTGGACTTAAAGGATAACTACCTTTTAGAACAATATGGAAAAGAAGTAACAATGACTGCAACATCCAAGTACTATAAAAAAGTCCAAGGCCAAATATTGTTCTTGGGGTCAAATAACATGCAAATGGATCATCCATTCTCCTGCAAGACAAAAAGAAGAATGTTTTTCAATTCTAGAGTTTATTAAATCAAACTAAGGTTGCTTGTAGATTTGATGCACCCATGGTTTTCACTAATACAAACCAATGTCATTAAATGCAACACTAACACCATGTTCATGTTCATGTTCACTTTTAGTGACTCATTGCTCTGCTTACAATTTAACAAAAAAATCTGCCATAGGAAATTAGTTTTGGCCAGAAAATTCACTCCATAGAGATTAAAAAAAGAAGAAAAAAAAAAAGAGGTTTAATAATAAGTGATCTACTTACATTTGTATGATAAACAAAATAATTACTAATTGAATGTTCAAAAGCCCCAAAATACATTAGAGTGGTGACTATTACAATGGCAACAAGTTGAAAGTAGTTTATCTGACACCAAAAACTTTGCTCAACAACTGAACCATAAAAGCTGTAATTTTCATCAGTCACTCAAAATGCACAAAACCCAATAGAATTTTCATCACAATTATTCAAAACCGACAAAATTCAACTAACTTCTAAACTCAAATCTTCAAATTCAATCAAAAGAAATTAAAATAAAAAATAAAAAATTCAACCTGGTGAGCATTTGGAGAAGGAATGATATATGTGTGAATGTCGATCCAAGGTTAACACAAACACACATGCACACCCACAGCCAACCCAAACACAATTAAACACAAATACCGATTAGCCACAAAAAATTACAAATCGAATTATTTGTTTTCAAAAAACAGCATCGTTTATAAATTTTAAATCAAAAATTAATTATAATAGTTCACTTGAAAAAGAAATACTATAAGGAAGATCACCTTGATGAGTAGAACTATAATGTCTGTTGCATAAGATGTGCAAATTTGTAATTAAAAGTAAAAGAATGTGATTACTTACGGGATTCATGGGCTTTACAACGTGTTTTATGAGTAGATTATTTTTTGGTGGAAGACATTTTAGAATTGTATTGTACCTCTTGAATGATCTTCTTAACAGAATAATAAGAGCCACCGACTTGAATAATAAGAGCCACACAGTTGGGAATTTTCCTCCATTCATCTCTCTATAACTGCAAATCAAAACACAACATCAATAAAACAAATGAATTGAATTGACACAACCTTCATTTCGATTCAATCCCATTTTCAATAAGGAAAAGAAAAAGAAATACTTGTTTGCAGAAGCAGCAAAAGAAAAGACTCCATAGTCATGAGACCACAGAACGTCCCAAATAGATTTCCAAGTCAGTAACTTTATACCTGTTGATGAAATTATTCCCTAGTTATTCAAATTATAAAAAATCTGCCGAGTTCACAACAATCAAAGTTATGATGAAAAATAGTAACTATAAAATTGCTATCTTATACTCAATAATAATTGTCCTCTCCAAATTGTAAACAAACTTAAAGACTTATTGCCATTAAACAAACTATAAAACTGCTATCTTATACTCAATAATAATTGTCCTCTCTACAATTTCAACACTTATTATTTCAACACTAAGAAATTAGACATTAGACTGCTAAATTTTCAGCTTTGTCAAATCAAGCCACATCCATATCCAAGCCCAAGTTTTTGTGATGGAAAGTTCGTTCAAGCATTTCTTTGAACACTTACCTAGCTGAACTACTACAAAGATAACAAATTCTCATTCACCAATGAACAAAACCCAATTGCATATACTCAAAGTTTGCATCAAAACTTTAACACTCTAAGAAATACCTGTACAAAAGAGAGCATTGTTTGATTAAATAGAAGAGTAAAAAAAGCTGATAAATATTATGCAGAACTTAGCATATTTGAAAATATGTGAGTTTGTGTTCATGAATTATTTCAATATAGGCAACCATAACAAATCAGAACAGTTAAATTTAATCCAACCATCCGCAGAAAACACAACTATAACTCTAAAATTCACTTTACAATTTCAAATTGCAACATTCTTAAACCTTAATCATATTGGGGGTTTTGAGAGCGGGTGAAGAAATTACCATTCATGGCGGTATTTTCCCTCATCAGACTAAGATCTCGTGGTCGTGGGTGGCGAAGGGAATCAAAGACAAAGAGGGCAGTAGTGGCAAGACGATGGGGTTAAGGCTGTCGATTGGGAGAAGGCCGAAGAGCGACCGATGATGGGACTGGGTTTGGCTGAACTGAAACCTTCGAGCCTTGGCTTGGACATGGACAAATCACCATCATCATCAGTAGAAGAAAGGAAGAAAGAGCGAGAGAGAGAATAAGAGAAGGAAGAATCGTGCGACTGTGTGATAGAAAGAGGTGGAAATCTGGTAGGAAAATAGATTTAAGTAAAAGGTGACAAAATAATGAAAAAATAATAAATGATATGTAAAATTGTGAGGCTTGGAAAGCTGATGTGTCAAAATTATATGAGGTCAACAGAAAAAATAAAAAGTCAAAAAAGCTTCAGTTTTACATTTAGTATAGATATAGATAGATATATATAGATGTATATTAGATATGTGTATTAACAATGTATACAAATCACTACCCTTTAATATATTAAACCTAAGCTAATGGGGTTCAGCCCATTGCACCCTTCCCCCTTTCCCTCCTTGTCAGCGGTTCAATTCAACAAATAGATTTACTGCAAGATAAACAAAGCAGACAAAAGATTGCCTGTTTCTGCCAAGTAAAATTTCAGAATTTGCATATTTCAATTCTAACTAGTGACATTCTTTTTTTTTTTAGATATGATAGAAATTCTAATTTAAACTCACATACACGTATATTTTTAAGATCCCTGGGATCGAACCCACACCCTCATAAAAGGGGGCTTTTTGGGGAGGGGATTAGTGGATTACCACTGGGCCAAATACCCAAGTGGCCTAACAAGTGACATTCAACACTAGACCATTCGTGCGTAAATTTTCAAGATAAGGCATAAATAGTTAGGTAATTTTATTCCTATAAAGTCTAGAGATATAGACAAATAAGTGAATAACTCTTTTTTGATCAAAGGGTTGATTTAAAAATGGTGGCTTTTAGTTTTGGCTAAATTGGACTTCCTCTGGGAAAAATTATATTGTATAGCTTTAAAATAAAGTTTTGTCCCTCACTCCCTTGACATTAAAAGAGTTAATGACGAATTTTCTTACTAGTATTCTGTTTTGGCAAAGGTCGTTTTTACTAACGGGTTTGACTTATGTACAGCTTTTTTTCTTCTTTTTCTTTTTTTTTTTTTGTGAGGAAAACTTATGTACAGATTGATATGATGTGATTCAAACTATTAATTAAGCGAATTACATACAATTAGGAAATAGGAACACAAATTTATAATCTTTAGACTTGTTGATAACATGGTAGTCCAACGGCATCCACCACATTCGTGGAATTGATCAGTTCCGGATCCTTAACTACACTTGTAAAAATTTATAATATTTGTTCCGATTTTGAGTCCCAATATATACAGGGCCGGCTCTATAACTAGGAAATTTAGGTCATTAACTAACAGGTAAATATTGTTGCACACCGAAGTGTGTATACACTACCTAATATAAACATATCTATACTATAATGTAAAATCAAAACTTTTTTTACTTTTGGTTGATCTCATAATATTGCGCCACATAAGCTGATCCCACAATTTTAACATATTATATTTTCTTTAATAGAAATAATATATATTTTTCCATATATATAAACACAATCATATTAGAATCTTGACACATTATATTTTTTTTAATAGAAAAAATATATTGTTCCATATATATAAACACAATCATAATAAATGCATAATATTATAATATATTTAACATCTAAACACAATAATAATAAACGTCTTTTAATATTATCAAAATTCATATTTAATACTAATAATTCTTTAGATTACATTTTAAGTAATTTTTTCGTTCATCGCACGAATTTGCGACTAGTATTCATAAATTGTGAACATCAATATCTACAAATTGTAAACATCAACATTGACAAATATCCATTAAAAATACTTCACTTAACATTATTCAAAAGAGAGATGATTTTGAAAGGCATTGAAATTCATAAACACATTAGACTCCCGAAAGGACATTTAATCCAAGCTAATATTAATTAGCAAGGGACTGTTCAAAATGTTTCGTGCATAAAAAGAAAAACTAGTCAACTATGAGAAAATACTCTCAAATTATGAAGAGACATCACCGAGTGGACACACTCCGAGCCTTGCCATCATTCATACATAAATGTCCTCTTCCCTTTCTACTATAAATTCACTAGTAAGAGTTGTTGAAGAAGCAAGAATCAATAGCATTTACTGTATTTTCTACAAACATGAAGAACAAAAAGTGTGAAGTGTTGTCAAAGGTTGTACTTCTCCTTAGTATCATTTTGTTGTTTATGAGCTCTCCAACTCATGAAGATGAAATTGCATTGCCTAGTGAGGTAGATGACGAGCACAAAAGCTTCCAGACCTATATTGTTCATGTCAAAAAGCCAGAAAGCATAATCCCAATGCAGCTAGATGAAGTAGAAAGCTGGTATCAATCATTTCTGCCAGTAACCAAGCCAAGCTTGAACATGCAGCCACGCATGGTTTATCCATATCAACATGTGATTACTGGGTTTGCAGCTAGGTTAACAACAGAGGAAACAAAATCCATGAGGGAGAAGGACGGCGTTTTGTTTGGTTCATCAAGAAACATCATTGGCTTTGCATACAACTCATAGTCCTAAGTTCTTGGGATTGCAGCAAGGGATGGGATTTTGGAATGAATCAAATCTTGGTAAGGGTGTGATAATCGGCGTTTTAGACACAGGGATAACACCACATCATCCTTCATTCAGTGACCAGGGAATGCCTCCTCCACCGGCTAAATGGAAAGGGAAGTGTGAATTTAAAGGGATGGCATGCAATAACAAGCTCATTGGTGCAAGAACTTTCAAAAAGTTGAATAGAGGAAAAGTTGTCTCGCACTCCAATCCACCATTGGATGAGCAAGGGCATGGCACGCACGTTTCAAGCACAGCTGCAGGAAATTTTGTGGAAGGCGCCAATGTGCTTGGGAATGCCAAAGGCACAGCAGCCGGTACAGCACCTTTGGCTCACTTGGCGATGTATAAAGTATGTTCCAAAGAAGGTTGCGCTGTTAGTGCTCTATTAGCCGCATTTGACACAGCTATTGAAGATGGTGTGGATATTCTTTCAATCTCACTTAGTGTTGGTGGAGGACCTGTTCAATATTTCTTCAATGACGTAATTGCAATAGGTGCATTCCGTGCAATTCAAAGGGGGATTTTTGTGAGCTGTTCAGCTGGGAATATTGGTCCGCTCAACCATACAGTTGCAAATACAGCCCCATGGGTATTAACTGTTGGTTCAAGCACCACTGATAGAAGCATTAGAGTCACAGCAAGACTTGGAAATGGAGAAGAATTTGATGGTGAATCCCTTTTTCAGCCTACTAATTTCAATTCTGCATCATTGCCTCTTGTTTATGCAGGCGATATTGCATCAACACCATTCTGCAACCTGGGAACATTGAATGATGTCAATGTGACAGGAAAGGTAGTGTTGTGTGAAGGGGGAGGGGGACAAGCAGGAATAGTCAGAGGGGAACAAGTTAAAAAAGCTGGAGGCTCTGCAATGATTCTCATGAATGATGAACTAGATAGCTTCAGTATTTTGGCAGATGAACATGTTCTTCCTGCTACACATGTGAGTTATGCTGATGGGCTAAAAATCAGGGCATATATAAATTCAACCTCTAAACCAGTGGCCTCAGTCTTATTTAAAGGAACTGTAATTAAAAAATCAGCTGCACCCATGGTCTCTTCCAGTTCTTCCAGAGGTCCAAGCCTGGCAAGCCCTGGGATTTTGAAACCAGATATTATAGGACCTAGAATTAACATTCTAGCTGCATGGCCAACAGTCACTCGGGAGAGCAATGGAAGTTTGAACTCAAACATTTTTCATGCTCTCAGGCACCTCAATGTCTTGTGCTCATCTAAGTGGCATTGCAGCTTTGCTCAAGAGCTCCCATCCAGACTGGTCACCTTCTGCCATTAAGTCCGCAATCTTTTTTTGAATTGATGATAGAAATACACACACACTACACTAATTTTGTATAAATGGGGGATCGAACCCACACCCTTTAGGGGTGGGGATCAAGGGAGGGGGCTGCACCACTAGGCCAAATGCCTAGTGGGCATTAAGTCCGCAATCATGACAACCTCTAATGAACTAAACCTTAAAGGCAAGCCCATTGTTGATTATAATTTGGTTCCCGCCAACATCTTTGCCACCGGTGCAGGCCATGTGAATCCATCAAAAGCAAATGATCCAGGCCTTGTCTATGAAATCCAACCAGATGATTACATTCCTTATTTATGCGGGTTGAATTATACGAACAATGAGTTGAAGGTGATAACTAACCGCATTTTGAATTGCTTGGAAGTAAAAAAGAATGCCTGATACACAATTAAATTATCCGTCTTTTTCAGTTGTATTGCATTCGACTCCTCAGACATTTACTAGGACAACGACAAATGTTGGCAAGGCCAAATCAATTTACATTGTGAAGGTTTTTCAGCCTGAAGGTGTAAGTGTTAATGTGAGCCCTAATAAGCTTATATTCACACAATTGAATCAGAAACAGACATACTCTGTGGCTTTTATCAGAGCAAACAGTAGTGTGAATTCAGGGGAGCATTTTACTCAGGGATATTTGAGATGGGTTTCTAAAAATTATTCAATCAGAAGCCCAATATCTATCACATTTAAAGGAGTGAATGGCTGAAGTTATACATGCCAGACAGAAAGACGAGCCAAAAGCCCCCATAAAAGTTATGTACTCTTCAGTGTCATTAGAACCAGTTGTTTCTTACCCACCTAAACCATAGTCTCTGAATGTATCCTATTATTTATATGTTCCTTTGTAATTGCATTATGTCAGCCCTTACATGTATCATCTTTAATATATGAAGTTTAATCACGATGAACAAAGAAAGAGATGTTGTAGCGACTCTAGCAGTATATTGATTGACAGGGGGTGGGTTTAAATATTTTTTTAAAGGGGTTTTCTGGTTTGGATTAAGCTTGGGTCCAATGCTCCAGTGCACTGGATCTGATACGATTGTGACATGTGTTTGGATTTGGTCACATGTCACTATCATGTCGGGTCTCTAGACCAAGCCCAATCCTTCTAGTTTTTCTTCTAGAAAAAGAAAATGAAGTGAGGCACTAATTTCGACCCTATTTCACATGTTAAGTGTTAACAATGGTTTTGGCTGCAAGCAAGGCCGGTTAGGGGGTAAGCCCCACAAGCCCTTAGGCTTGGACAACCCCCCTTAGGGGTGACCAATGAAAAAATAATAATTTAATAGTATACATAGAAAAGAAAGAGAAAATTTTATTATTATACCTAAAAAAAAATATTAGTATATATAAAAGAAAATTTTCTATTAGTATACATAAAAATATATATATATATATATATATTCATTTGGCAATAAACCAACAATTTTAGATATAGACCAATAGATAACAAATTATTAAACTGTTACGTGCATGAAACAGAGTTCATACTTCATTTGTGGCAGATGGCGTAGGAGTAGGAAGTAGGGTTATTGAGTTTGTTTCTTATTTTAATGTCATTTTGTTACTGCTTAGAATTATCTGGTACCTTTTATGTTAGTCTTTGATTAATGAGTTTTATTCTTTAGGAGTTGTAGTCCTAGTGGTCCACTTTATTTATTTTAGTAGTTTGGTTATATATATATCAAAAGTGAAAGTAATTGTCTTCTACTTTTAGCATAGTGGAGTTCTATTTTATTACTTTGGAACGTTAGATGGAGTGATATAAATTTTCCTTCAGTTCTTGAAAAATAAACATTTGTATAATCTTTTAGACTTTTGGGAGGTTGTGTTTTCTCGAAAAACCTATACATAGAGGTCAAGATGTCCTTAATTAAATCCATCACTTTCTTTTAATTTTGTTGTTCAGCAATCAATTCTATTTTTTTATTCCTCCAAAAATTATGAACGTATTAATCTCAAACATAAGTACAAATAAAACCACAAATAAATTTTTACTAATCCGGCAACACAATATCACAAACACATAATTGGGTCTCAACAAAACAAAAGGTCATTGGCTACCAAAAGTGCAAAGACAAATCTCTAATCATTAATCTCAATATCCAAAAATCACTTTGCAATGAGAAGTTGTTTCTTTGAGTCGACTCATGCTAATTATAAAGCATAATAATCGGGATTATATTTTACTTCATTTTATTTTATTTTTATGTAATTCAAGCTAAAAACATAATATAACCTTGAATTTTTTGCATTTTTAAAAAAATTAAAAAATTAGACCTTTATTTTTTTTTTTAATATTTAATAGTAATTAAACAACTAAAATTGGAACAGGTTTAGATAACCCAAAACTCAGAACCGGCTGTGACTGCAAGCATGCCCCAAGACTAGAAGTTTATGTTTCATCTAAAAGCATTGAAAATCAGGATGACAGCCTTATCATGACAAAACCACCGTGATTCTAGGAGTTGACGCCTTATCTTGACAAAACCACCGTGATTGTAGGAGCTATATAGTCAACGCATTTCAATTTCCCCACAGCTAGTTCTCTCTCAAAGTACTGTATAACAGCCATACCACCGTGAGTCCGTGACTCTAGGAGGAGAAATATGGTCAACAACTAGCTGCTAGCTGTCTCCTTTTTTTTTTTTTTTTTTTTGCTGCATGATTCACGCTTTATTTCTCTCTTTCTTGTACATCCCATCTAAGAGCGTCTTCAGCAACTCTTCCAATTGCTTTTCAAATTGTCAAAATACTACAGTAACTCTTCACAAATGAAAAATTAGGCTCCGTTTGTTTCGACGTAAAACGCTTTTTGGAAAACGACTCATTTTCCAAATAACATTTTCTAGAAAACTCACTCATTTTCCGGTGTTTGGTAGAGATTTTTAAAATAGTTGGAAAACGTTTTCTAGTGTTTGGTATGTACAAAAAAATCATTTTCCAGAAAACATTTTTTGGAAAACGTTTTATGGTGTTTGGTATAAACGTTATTTTTCATAATCCACAAACAATATAAAAAAATTTTGAAAAATCAATCATATTTCTCATAGTTCAAAAAATTTTAAAATCAACCATATTTGTCATAATTCAAAATAACCATACTTTTAAAGATTCCAAATAGACTTAAATTAGACAATCACAAATAGGCACCTACATAGTCAAAAAAGTTCAAAGTGTCTTTCATATTATTCAAAATACATTGTCCGAAAAGTAGATACATAATTAAGGAGGTCTTTACATTTATTTTTCTAAACTACTTCAACTATTTTGGTAGAAGAAGTTTTCCAACCATTGCCTACAAAGCCTGTCATTTTTTAACATAAATGAACTAACTAGTTTTTCATCCCCATTCAAATTATCAAATGTAGATGCAAGCATGGATTCCTCAAACCCTTCAATCTTCATGACTTCTTCATAAAGGTTACTAAAATTTATGCTTTTTGCGGAAACCTCTTGTATTGCACTAGCAATCTTTCCAAGCTGTTGACAAAATTTATGCGAATAGCGGAAACCTCTTGGTAGTCTCTTCAAGTTGTGCATGGACCGAAGAAGGAAGGGCCCCAAATAAAGGATCTAACTAATCAAATCACTTATTTTTGGGATCTTAGGACTTAGGAGTGCTACTTATAAGCTTTTTTAAGTCAGTCTGCATAGCAATAAAAGCAAAATTTCTAGTAAGAATAATAAAGATAAGAAAGAGTAATGCGTAATTCGAAGACAGTAGAAAGTGTAAACAACAAAACATCACTGAAAGATACCTGGACAGCATCATGAAGATGTAGCATCTCTTTTTCTTCCAGTAAGCCAATCTTCTCAAGATTTTGGACATAATCAATTAAATGGCTCAGCACTGATTATTTTTTAGCTTTACATGTGGCATTAGTATTGTTATAAATCATCAGTCCCGGAGCTTAAGCTATTATAAAGTGGCCAACAATTTATGTAAAGCTAAAAAATATGCCGATACTAACAATATATATCTAGCCAAGTTTTAAGCATACATGGGGAATTACCATGTTAGAGACCATCAGCCCCGAAAGCTCAAGTTGTTTTGATGCAAGCCAACAATCCATATCACAACACTTTTTTTTTTGATATGTCATAAACATACCAACACTTACAAGTATCATAATACTGAAGAAATTTTACTATTTCTCATAGCAATGAAGGTGGGAGGGACTGCTCACCTATTTGACTATTTGCACATATGATTATAATATGCAAATAAATATTTTACTCAAAAATCGCAGCCATAATTTACTCAAAAATTGCAATTCTTATCCTGAAAATTCCCATCCTGAACAAAAGAATGTTTTTGTTCCAAATGGCAATTCTTAAAAAAGTCAGCAGAAAGAGCCGAGGGCCTCATGATTTGCTTGAAGCAGCGGTTCCCCGGTCTAACGCAAACTAGTCTTGATACCAACAAGATCCAGTCCAACAAGGTTCAAAGTCTCTACTTTATATGATCAACTTGTTCCCCTCTCAATGCATTTTCTTTCCTATTGACTTAAACAAAACTTCTTATTTTTCAAACTTTCAGGATGTTGGAAAATCCATTCTTAAGAGCTATTCAAGGGTTTTAGAGAGCTTGGCATTCAATATTGTGGCTCGTATCGATGATCTACTCTATGTGGATGACTTGACTAAACATTCAGATAGACTTTCATCGACTCCTACAGTCAGTGTCATTTCTCACAAGACAGTCTCAATCCCATACTCAGTGTCTGTCTCAAGCACTCCATACAAAACAACTTTTTCCACTCCAAGCTTTTCACCTATGCCACTCATTAGCCCTACGAGGGGTGAGAGAACTCCTTTTCTCATCAACAACAACAACAACAATAACAACAACCATATCAAGCCATCACCGTCGTCAACTTGGAGTGAAAGGAGTGTTGACAAATTATCTTGGTGTTGACACAAAGGCAAGGATCTGTGGCAATCCAAGTGCAGCATTAGCTGTAACTCCAAACCAAAGTGGCACAGAAGGTTTGGAACATCAACAAAAAGAATCATTAGCCCATCAAAAGGGGACCAAATTGCGCCACTAATGCTGAGGTTTTCAGGGAAAGCAGTGGGAAAAAAAAAATGTGATACGGTGAGAGAAACTAGAGAAGTTTATTGTAGAAAGTCGTATTCTCTAACCAATTATTTGTAGTTATGAGTTGGGGGAGTTAATGTATTGGTTGAATTGAGTCTTTCGTTTTGTCTGTTTTAGATTTAAGCAGCTTCTGGTTATACTAAACCAGCACATTTATTCAAAAATCATTTGAACTGAAAAATTAAACAACCAAAATCCAAACAAAGATGTTAAACTATGATTTCCAAAATTCCAACTACGAGCACCAATCATCCTCTTTTATATTCCAAATGGCTCACACACACAAATAGATGGTCAAAGTTTCAAGATGTTCCAGGAAAAGATATATAACCTGCAATCATCAAATTCCATGATACAAAATCTCTTTTAAGCATTTCATCAAACAGTTACGTGCCTTAGGCATAAAGGGTTTATATAATTCAAAGAAATTTAAAACTGTAAGATATATTAATTGATGAGCTAAAACTGCACCATAGACGTGAATCACAAAAAAGATGAAACTTTATCTCACTGGTTTGTAAATTTGTAGCTAAAGAATTGCAAATTTGTTTCCTTTCTTTTTCGTTTTCTTCATTTTTTTGAGCAACCAAACAAATAATGAAGAAACCATTCAATCAAAACACAACAGATTTATAACCATAGATCCATTCCAATCACTTGATTCAGCTAAAAGAATCAAATAAATGCTGAATATTCAAAGAGAAATGATATATATACCTTAGCGAGATTGACGTAGAAGAAGAGAGAGAGCTTGGAAGAGGAAGAGAGAGAGTGAGAGGAGAGATGAATCATGAAAGGGCTTACTTACAGATTCAGTCGAGGGAGCACGCCTTAGGAGCGAGAGGCAGGGAGTAACAAATAGTTTGTTTTACGGAAAAGAGAAGCGTAAAACAAGCCGAAGAAAACAAGGCAAAATTTTATTGTGTTTTCCGTTTGACAATTTTAAGTTTTCCGTTGACCATATTTTTTGGTGCAACCAAACATGGGAAAACTCGGAAAACCTTCTTCAGAAAACATTTTACGTCGAAACAAACGGAGCCTTATTGTTCATTCTGCATTGAATAAAAAAAATTTTAAACCGGCCTTTTTAAGTTTTTTTTTTTTTCTTTCTCCTTCATTTTCATGATTTTTTTTTCTCTCTTCCCTTTTTTTTCCTTTTCTCTGTGCTCCCGTTTTCATCAAACCCAACCGATGGGTCGATATGGTCTTGTGTTAACAGCTTGGGTCTCGCAGTGGAGGGGGCGACGGCGTGGGTCTCGCGGTGGAGAGGGCGACAGCATCAAGCTCGTGGTGGAAGAGCTGCGGCGTGGGTCTCGCGGTGGGTCAATCTTGTCTTGTGTTGACGGTCTCAGCCTTGGGGTTGTGGGGTTGTCGATCTTGAGGTGTTTGTGACTGTCAGCAGGAGCTGGTGGCGGCGCGAGGATGGTGGCGGCAGGAGGATGGTGACGGTCTCGGCCTTGGGGTTGGGGGTTTTGATAGGGGCTTTTGTGGGTCTTGGTTTCGGGTATTTGGGTGGGGTGGTGGTCTCAGCCTGGGTTAGGTGTTTGCGCCAATCTCGATCGATTAAGGAGGGAGGCAGTGTGGCCTGTGGGTTACCGGAGGAGAGAAACGAAGAAGAAAAGAGAAATGAGGAGAGAGAAAAAAAAAGTTAAAATAAAATAATAAAAATATTATTTTAATAAAAATAAAGATAAAATAGAGAGTTTGTTGAAGTGTAATTGAAAAAATGGCTCTCTACATGTGGAGAACTCTCTACATGTGAAGATAAAATAGAGAATGTTGCTGGAGATGTTCTAAATGGGCTAGATGGAAAACAAGCTCTCTCTATCTCAACCATGAGATAGAATTTCTCAAAACATCTTTACCATCATGTAAACTTTCATCAAATTAACTCCAAATCAAAAACTTAGGTTTCCTTAAGGAATTAAGGTAACTAGATGGCTAAAACCAAAATGCCTTAAAAGCCATAAAAGCGCATGCTCATGGACACAAGTGGAAGTGAAGAGAGGTTAAACAAAAAATTGGACCATGACATTTTTTTTTTTATAAGTAATAAACTTTATTGAATAAAGCAAGAATTCGTACCTAGTTTATTTTTCTGTGTTGGCAAATGGTTTCCATAGCACATGACTAAGTAATTTGGAAATTTGGCTGTGAATATTTAGGTTCAACCATTTAACCCACATTCCATAAAGGTCATAGCCATAATATAACTGCTTTAGTGGAACTTGACAACCTTCACCCCAACCCCCTTGGCCTTCCAAAACTTCCTCTCTTTTCGTCTTACTTTGCAACTGCTCATGGTGCCAAACCAAATGCATTATATTTTATATAATCTTACTGTGATTAGGTCATACGCTATTCCAAAGATAAAATTGACCAACACTGAAATCTATTTTAGTAACACCTTTCACTTGTATCAACGTGGTAAAAAATTTCATTGACGTTTTAAGTATACATTATAAGTTAAATTATGGTAACACTGAAAATCACCAGAACATATTTATAAACTTTAAACGTTTTCTAATGTTTGTAATTATTTGCCAATAGCATATTACGATTTTCATAATTTTCAACAAGCTGAAGTACAAAGAGAACACAATGGAAGTGGCCCATCAATGACTGGGTCATCCAACCATGATAAGCAAAGACAAGCTTTGCAGGACAATAAGATCGTCTAAACTTGCCGTCTTTAAGGATAATTGGGAAGACTAGAAAAATTACATACTGGCCAGACCAAAAGGCTCCAATAGCTATACGCTACTTCTAGAATAGGCTCATGTGGGAACGCCGGCCCTTCTCACTCTCATTTTCTCTTATATAAGTCAGTGTGGAGGTCACAAAAGAAACTCAGAATTTCTCTCCTCTTCTACTTCATGCAGAGAGGTGTATTGTCACTAAACATGGCTATCACACTTACACATTTCCTCTCTATCATTTTCTCCTTTAACTTCTATTTTGAGATTGCTAGTGGAAATGCATTTTCATCTGTCATCAAAAGTACAGAGATGAACAACTTACAAACTTACATTATCCACGTAAAGCAACTGGAGGGTAGAGTTTTTGCCCAATCAGAAGATCGAGAGAGCTGGTACCGTTCTTTTTTGCCGACTACCACTGCAAGCTCAGACAAGCAGCCACAAATGGTATATTCATACCACAATGTGATCAGCGGTTTTGTAGCTAGACTCACACAAAAGGAAGTGAGAGCTATGGAAGAGAAGGACGGATTCGTGTCAGCAAATCCTGAAAGGATTCTACATTTGCAAACAAAAAACACACCCAATTTCTTGGGGTTGCACCAGCAAATAGGATTCTGGAAAGAATCAAATTTTGGAAAAGGAGTGATTATCGGAGTGTTGGATTCTGGAATTTTGCCTTCCCATCCTTCATTTAGTGATATGCAGGAATGCCACCACCTCCTGCTAAATGGAAAGGGAGGTGTGATTTTAACATGTTGGACTGTAACAACAAACTAATTGGTGCAAGGTCATTCAATATTGCAGAAAAGGCCATGAAGGGAGAGACAGCCGAGGCACCAATTGATGAGGACGGACATGGTACGCACACCTCAAGCACAGCTGCTGGTGGATTTGTAAAGAATGCTTATGCGCTAGGAAATGCCAAGGGTACAGCAGTAGGAATGGCCCCTTATGCCCACTTGGCAATTTACAAAGTGTGCTTTGGAGAAGACTGTCCCGAAAGCGATATACGAGCTGGGCTCGATGCAGCCGTTGAAGATGGAGTTGACGTCCTCTCACTCTCTATTGGCGAAACTTCAGTTCCATTTTTCAAGGACAACATTGCAATAGGCTCATTTGCAGCAATTCAAAAGGGAATATTTGTAAGCTGTGCAGCCGGGAATTCTGGCCCTTTCAACAGCACTTTATCCAATGATGCCCCATGGATTCTCACAGTTGGAGCAAGCACCATTGATAGAAGCATCGTGTCCACAGCAAAACTTGGAAATGGAGAAGAATTTGATGGTGAATCCCTTTTCAAGCCTGCTGACTTTCCTTCCAACACCATTACCTCTTGTTTATGCTGGCGTGAATGGTAAACCAGAGTCTGCATTATGTGCTAACGGATCCTTGAAAGATATCAATGTCAAAGGGAAAGTAGTTCTGTGCGAGCGAGGAGGGGGGATAGGAAGAATTGCTAAGGGGGAGGAAGTTAAAAATGCAGGGGGTGCTGCCATGATTCTCATGAATGAAGAAATCGATGGCTTCAGTACCTCAGTTGATGCTCATGTTCTTCCTGCAACACATGTCAGCAATGCTGCTGGACTAAAGATCAAAGCCTACATAAACTCTACAGTTACACCTACAGCAACAATCTTATTCAAAGGAACAGTCATTGGAAACTCATTATCTCCCGTTGTAGCTTCCTTCTCTTCAAGAGGCCCCAGCCTGGCTAGCCCAGGCATTCTGAAACCAGACATCATTGGACCGGGTGTGACCATTCTAGCTGCATGGCCTTTCCCTCTTGAGAATAACACGAAATCAAAGTCCACTTTCAACATCATTTCTGGCACATCTATGTCATGCCCTCATCTTAGTGGCATTGCAGCTTTGCTCAAGAGCTCTCATCCTTATTGGTCACCTGCAGCCATTAAATCTTCTATAATAACTTCTGCTGATACACTAAATGTTGAAGGCAAAGCCATTGTTGATCAAACGCTTCAGCCTGCAGATGTCTTTGCCACAGGTGCAGGCCATGTCAATCCATCAAGAGCAAATGATCCAGGATTAGTTTATGATATTCAACCAGATGATTATATACCTTATCTGTGTGGTTTGGGCTACAAAGATGAGGAAGTTGGGACCCTTGTGCACAAACCAATAAAGTGCTCAGAAATATCAAGCATACCTGAAGGAGAGCTAAACTACCCTTCATTTTCTGTTGCATTTGGACCATCTCAGACATTTACGAGGACTGTGACAAATGTTGGTGAGGCAAATTCATCTTATGTGGTCAATGTGGTTGCACCCGAAGGAGTTCATGTGAGTGTCAAACCTAATCAGCTTTACTTCTCAGATGTGAACCAGAAAGTGACATATTCAGTGACATTCAGTCGTATCGGGTCCATTACCAAAATCAGAGAATATGGGCAAGGGTTTCTAAAATGGGTGTCTGCTGAACATTGTGTTAGAAGTCCAATCTCTGTTAGGTTTGAATAAGGAATTGGTCACTTAGACATGGTATGCAAGCAGTGACTTGTATTGTCATTATCAAGAAACACTTGTACTTGCTATCAAGCATCTCATTTCAAAATATTTTCTTCAATAACAATATCTGTTGTTTGAAGCTGATCATTTGAAAATCTAAAATAAACAGTAAATAAGCATACAGAGAAGTTTTTGGTAAATGATGTACCAGATCCTAGAGAAATCTCCAGTGGTACTCCTAGATATTATTAAGATAACAAAAATAAAATTCAATAATCAGGAGAGCAGGGAGAGAAGAATGTTGCAAATGATAGGTGGAAAAGACAATACCATTGGCATTCTATGAAGGACAGCAGCTTAATTGCAGTGGAAAAGAAGTTTCTATCTAAGCCAAACAACCCGAAGTGCACAATCCAATATAATTACTTCCTCTAAATATCCTCTACCAACTATTGTGAAATCATGTTATAAAGCAGTAATACAATGGCAAGGATAAAAGGCAAACGGTCATCTAAAAGCTTGATCCTTTTCCTTTTATTATTTATTTATTTGGTATGGGAAACAAAACTTAGTAATTGCAACTTAAAAACTCTGTTTTCACTGTGATTACATGATAATTCTTCCATTTCCAGATTTTTCACTGCTTATCACCATAAGGTCAAGAATTCTTTTCTAATAGAGTTGTCTCCAGATGATCCCCTTTTCCTTTGGCAATAGATCTTATCTTTTTGTACCAAACAAATGACCCAGGATTAGTTTATGATATTCAACCAGGCCCTTATATACCATATCTGTGTAGTCTGTGCTACAAAGATGAGGAAGTCGGGACCCTTAAGTGCAAACCAATAAAGTTCTCAGAAATCCCAAGCATACCTGAAGGATTGCTAAACTTCTGTTGCATTGGGACCATCTCAAGACATTGTTACGAGGACCGTGAAAAATGTTGGTGAGTCAAGTCCAAAGAGGCCATTTAGAAAGGCATCAGAAATAACCATACTGAATATATAAAGGATTTCACTTATGTTAAAAATTTAATCAAATGGGTAATTTCCAAAAATTATAGCAGGACTAATTTTATATGTTGGTAAGTTAATAATTCAAACCTAGAGCTTCTAAAGGGCATGAACTACAAATGCAGCTGGAAATAAATAAAACCCAAAACTTGAAGGGATGAAGGGTCAAGACTCCATAGTTCATTAACAAACTCTTATGCATTACACGATCATGTACATTAAAAAGCAAAGGAAGAAAGTTTCTATCTCATTGAAGTCTGATTTATCATACAAAAAATAGAAATCGGATGATCTAATGCAATGAAGAACACCAATAACATTTGGAGCATCTGACCTTCAACTATGGTGGACTCAGAGAAACCTCCCTGATAGCCAAAATTCTGTGTGGAAGGAGAAGGGAATGCTGGGGCAGTACTTGTGGCTAAATCATTGATTGTACAGTCTCTGCCAATTTTCAATGGTCTATAATAGCAGTGACAAACTGCAATGCATGTCATTGCATCAACCAAAACCAGGAGGTAAATCAGGGTCCTCATCACTACCATCGCAGGGCTGGTTCTGCTGCTCCATGTCTGCAGAAAAGCCAGGTGGCGCATGGAGATCAACTTCTTCTGGCTCCAAGACATCCTGTGAGTGGTGAGTATCTTCCTCCTGTTGTTCCACAAGTCTTATTTCGGGAGGCATTGGTAGCTGAAGCTCCTGTTTGTGTTGCTCCTCATGATTGTTATTTTGATGATTATTTAAAAGAGAAAAACCGGGGGGTTCTTTTGGCTCATTATCAGAAAACTTATCATCAATTTCACTAACTGAGGCTGCAATGGAACCATTATTTTCAGCTTTCTTTTGAATTGGCATCATGTCATGGGTGGATTCACCCTCTTCTTTCCCTTTTGGGTTCGCTAACTTATTATAAACAGATTGTACAGTTTCAGTAATTTCACTTTTCATGCCATCACCTGATCTAATTATTTGCCACAAGCCATCAGATATCCTGCTCATTACTTTATTCCTGTTCATTATAAAAAAATAAATAAATAAACATAATTAGATATTCAGATTTCATTTGACTCACGCCTTATATTTCAATGATAACAACCCAGCTAAGAAGAGTTATAAAATCGGTGAATTGTGATAAACACTTCCATTAATTACAACTTCAGATCCTCAAATTATTAAACCAATTTCTGTCAATATTTTTCATTATCAATTTTTTTTCTTCCTGAATAAGCACAACTAATTATATTGAACACCAAATTTATTTCCAAAAAATAATAATGTTAGGAAACCAAACCTCAAAGACAGAAGAGAGTATGCAACTATTTCTTTAAAGATAAACATGAAATCCATTTTGCTAAGAAAAAGCTCAGGATCAGAGTCCAAATGTTCATATAAAAACCTAAAGTCTAACATTAAATTTTTTTAAAAAAGTTGGGATAAATCAGATACTTACCCAACATCATCATATATTGCATCAGAAAGTTGTCTGGGTTTCATATTTTCAGCACCTGCGCGATTAAGTGCCGCTGACTGCTGCACTATTGAAATAATCTCATTGCGCAACTCCTCCTGCATTTACTTTCCTTGTTCAGAATAACAACTAGGAGAAAAAGGGGTTCTAAAAATCAAAACGACCATACCACATGAACATAAATCAATTGAAAAAGACCAGCTGAACTATCAAAAAATAAATAAAAACAACCCGATAAGTGTCACACTACTACATTCCAACAAAAAAAAAACAATTTTCACTGCAACCCTAAAATTATCACACTCACATTATTTCATAAAGAATATGACTTCCATGAAATTTAAGAATCAAAAGCAATGTAAGTATAATAGATTCGAATGCACAAACCCTCCGTGCTAAATACTTTTGAATCAAGAAAAGTTTAATACTCACAAAATCACTTCAAAAGACCAGCACATCCTTTTGCCAAATACAAACTCAATCTTCACGCTGTTAATGACTTACTATTTCAACAAAGAACAAAGAATTATTTTTCCTAATCATACAGACCCTCTTAGAATCAACGCGAAAGGTACAACCTTTGGTTTGAAATTCGCTCAATAGCGGTGACAAATCGATGAAATTCAGGTTACAATTGTACCCTTCTATCAAAACTGGGACAATTTCAGTGCAATTTCCCAAAAAATACAGCAAATTCGAATACACACGCAATAAAAATAATTAGCAATTTTTCCAAGCAAAATTGGATTTTGGGCACACTTTTTTATTAAGCAGAAGAGACGAGAATATTGTTTTGGTTTAAAAAACAAGAAAAGCAGTTCCAAACCCTAGGAGAGAGATTACGTTGTCCTTGAGCTTGCGAATGATCTTGAGGCGGAGTTTGTCGAAGTCGCCGTCGTCTTTGAGTTTGGCAATTACTTCGTCTTTCTCAATCTTGGGACTGCTCTCCATTACTAGTATTTGTATATATTTAATGCTCTATGCTAGGTTGAGCTTATATAGTTTTGGTTTCGATCCTTTTTTTCTTTTTATTGAATTGCAAATTAGATCCTTTTGAGTTTCGTGATTATTTTGATTTTTTTCTCAAGGATTGTGACCCTTAATATTATATACCACTTTGATTCGGGTTCTTTCATCTATATCTATTAATGAGGTAGCCATTAAGCATCAAATAAACCCACAATCTTTTATAACTAGTCTAATTAAAATATGTTGCATGATTTAAAAATACAAGTTACTAAATAAGAGAATTATTAATATTTATCGAGAAAAACAATCCTCAAATCTCTCTCTCTCTCTCTCTCTCTCTCTCTCTCTCTCTCTCATGGTGGCTTTTCAAGTCGAAGAGCCTAGAGCCAAAACGATATTCACATCAATTGTACTATGATCAAGATGATCACCAATCTCGAATCGTCAAGTTCAGAGAGCTCAACTTATTTAATATACTGTTGAAGAGCTTATGTACATTTTGTTTTTTGGCATGAGTTTTGTTGAATTTTCTTAAAGCCCCATTTAATTGCAGAGACCAAAAAGGCTTAATTGGGGATATAAGATGGTGGTTGGGTGATTTAGGGTTAGGGTTATTTGGTCGGCAGCATGGGGATGCTCAACTACTAATTGACTTATGGGTGGGTGTCAGTATGTGTTGATTGTTGCATATCTCCTCTCAAGGAATCAAAGGTAAGGGAGGCTTGTTTGGGTTGCAATTTGGATTGGATAAGTGATAAAGTTCGGAGGTAAAGATTAATTTGGTATGTAAAAATGCCCAACTTATTTTTAAGCCATATAAGACAATGAAATTAAATTTCCTTAAACAAGCACTTAAATATTTTGATATAATGATTAAGCGTTGGGACTATTTGGTTTAACTTATTTTCATCCTAAAATATAATGTAGTATATAATGTAGTGTTTTAAAGTTTCACAACTTTTTAGGCATAGTTATATTTTTTTCCAACTTATATTTTAAGCAAAATACACCAATAAAAATAAGCTATACTAAACAAACATTTAAACTTGCCTAAAAATATATATTGTGTGTTTATAAAAGAAAAGAATGAATAAAAAGAATAAGGACAAATTATACCAATCTCCCTTTAGATGTTACAAAATAACATACAAATGCAACAGACAAGTCCATGTACTCTCAAACTGTTACTTTCCTAATGAAATATTCAATTTTTAAAATAGAATTTTATCCAAACTATGGATGAAATGATGCTCTCCCTTGGACAAACATCTTGTATAAATGTGTACATATATTTTGTTGATATGAAATATTCTGTTACCGTGTCAAAGGATATACTTATCTGTTACATTTATAAACACTTCAGGGTAGAAGTTTAGAGATAGTGTCATTTGGTAAAACACTAAAACCTCAAGGAAAGTTCAAATAATTAAGAAATGATATAGGATAGAATCTCTTGTTAATCAACAACCTTTTCTTTCCATGAATTAATGAAGTAATCCCCCACACTTTTCACAAGGTCTCAACTGAATGCCTTAATCGAAGACGTTGGGAACAAAGCCCTCGTTCCTGGGGTACCAATATGCCAAAGATTTTTAACATTGACCATTTGACTACATTGAGAAGACAATCGAGGCCACTAGGGATGAACCAAGCATCCACAAAGCATCATTCTTAAATTAAAATTAGTTCCAAGCACCCCTATTTAACTTTGAGGTATTCCAATTTCCAATATCTACTACTTTTATTCCAGGCAACACTGAAAATTTTAATTAAATGTCTCCAGATTCTACCACCTAGGCTCAGATAATGTCATATGCCCAACCAAATTACACGTAATCGGGAATCAAAATCTAGCTTTGTACCACCTAACCTATGCATCTTCCTAAACTATATCAAGAAAAGGGGAAAATGTCAAAAGAAACCCCAAAAGAGAAAAAAAAAAAAAAAAAAAAAAAAAAAAGGTCGGGCCAACGTTGCCTCAATTTATGTACAAGTTGGTAACCAGGCCCCAGTAAAGTTCTGTATAGAGATTTTACGGTAAGATACAATTGTATACAACACAACATATTCCCAGGGCTTAGAATAAATTTCACTGAGAGTCATTGCTTGCAGGATAATGGCGAAACTCTCCTAAAAACACGAACACCATCCAGAGAAAACCAATGGAAGCTTCTGGTGTCAAAGATGCTATTCTTTCTGGGATGAATGATGATGAGTCCTCTTACGTGAGCCACACCGATCAGCTATTGAGTTTCTGCAGAACATTTCATCAAGTTAAACAAATAGAGATTTGTGGAATTATAGTTCAGGTTCTCAGTAACATACTTACAAATTTTCATCATGCTTTTTACTTCTTGATGACTCCTGCATTTTCCTAGATGGTCCAGCCACCTGCAAAAGAGTGGTAATGACTCAATTTAGGACTATAGTTGATTACAAGGATGGTCCAGTCACCTATCTGACATTTTCCTAGATTTCTAACTATTGTGACCACCATAGAATGAGTCAACAAGAACTTTTTTCAGATGATTGGAACAGCACCAGCCACTGTTATCCCAGACTGCTGACACACAACAATAAATTTAAAGCATTATCAATCAGAATATCCAACTGATGGGCCTCAAGAGATCTCCTGGGTTTAAAAATGGTGGGTGGAATGATCATATAAGCAAGGGATTACTAGATCACCAATGCAACTAATTATATACTTAACTGCAATCATTCTCCTTCCCAAAAAAAAACTCAAAAGTCAGGAAAAAAAGAAGAAAAAACATACCAGGGCATAAGTTAGAAAACAGGACACTGTACTTGTCCATAATAATACATAATGACAGACTGTCCACAGGTCCACATTATAAATCATGTGACAAATGCTAAGGAAAATAAAAGTTTAAAAATATAAGCACATAATTAGAAATAAAAGACTAATAAAATAAGTGAAATGTAGATTAGATAAGCATACTGACAGGGAGGCCTAACTGTTTGCTGGTTCTGCTATGGGCCTCCAGATACTCTTCATAAGACTGCAATAACAAACCAGGAAAATGCCATTTATCAGTGGAGGGAAAAAAAAAAAAAAAAACAATTATTTTCAATTTTAAGCCACCTAGATATTGCTCTCAACAAACGACTGCTATTCCTATTTCATCTTTAATAAATAATAGTTGACAAGACCATTCACAGGGCAACCATTTGGCTAAAGAGCACAGAAACTTGAAATTTGCCAAGGATTCAACATCAAATTAGGCTACAGTGTGTGCCAGTCTAGGCGTCTAGCTTTATGAACAGCCTAGACACAATACACAAAGATATTGAAGCATTTTGGAATAACAAGCATAAGTCCTCCTCAGTAAGTAAAGAGATAAAAAGTTCAGGCAGGGAGCTCCTTATCTGAGTCAACAAAGTGATTAAACTTTCTAAGGTTTTCAAGGACAAACAACCAATAAGTTCACAATAATTATCCCTGATTAAGACCATCTAATTATCCCAGCCATAAAAAAGTTTGTTCATTTCAATGAAAAGTCCAAGCATAATATTGTCTTTCACATATCCGTGTTCATACAATTGTTAAGGAAATGTTCACTTAAAAAATGCCTCCAGTTGCAAGCTGCAGAAGAAAGAAAGAAAGCATTAATGATCTCAATTAGAACAGACACTAAGATAGGATATCAATACCATGTCAAGAAAATCATCCTCGGTCAGGGTACTTGCAGACAAACCCCAAACATCAAAACGAGAAGACATATCCATGTCCACTTGTAAATTAGAGAGGTCTCCATTAATGCGAGAACGTTTCATCCCTTCAACTTTTGATGACCCAGTGGTAATAGGCGGATTTTTAGGAAAGATAACCCCTGTAGAACTCTGGTGTCCTAAATGAAATCTATTTGCTTCAGGCTGATGTGGGTAGAGCAATGAAGGATAAAGCATGGGTGTTCTGGACCATGACATATGCACAGGAGGCACATTATACTCTTCATCCCCTAAAGAACATGGAGAATCTACACAAGGCCTTTTGGAATGAAGATCATCCATGTAAAAACTGTTCCAGCATAAAGCAAATAATAATCAATAAGGTTATGAATTTGGAATTTAATAAAAGGTTTTTTTATTTTCCTTTTATCAATATGTTCACCATTCAGCTTCATAAGAGACATTACCTACTCAGCGAGTCATCCACATCACTCTTCCCATCAAGGAGCTCACAAAGAGCTTCTCCAATATCTGGAGATAACTCCTGTAAAGAATACATGACTCAGTCATTTTTTAAAACTATCTTCAAAGGTTCTAAACACCCTCCTCAAACCCCCCACCCCCCCCAAAAAAAAGCACATAAATATAAAGAACACCTGGCAATCTCTGCTAATCTTGACAGGTTTGTAGTCATTCAATGGATTCTTGAGGTGAAGAGTCTTTTGAAAAGGCAAGTCATTTAACTGCAGCCATTTGACTCTAAAACTACGGCCCCAGGGATTGCCTTTTCCACTTCCTTGACTCCAAACATTGTCTCGCCTCCACCCAACAGAAGACATCATTTGGGCATACCCTTGGAAGAAACCACTCATGTTTACACTAAATATAAGAATTACTTTACCAGAGTTCTGCAAGACAAGCATATGCTTCTCTGTAAAGCATAGAAATTAGAAAGTAGTGCGCGGAATTAAAGTAAAAGGGATCTTACAAGAAAGGCTTCTTCCAGAATTGGTTCATTCATGACTTGAGTAGCCCAAATTCCGTTCTCGATTGATAGTTGGATATTATCATGATTCAAACTCTTAATGATAAAATATCTTGTATTATACAATTTACCCTTTTTGTTAGTTCCCAGTGGATCATGAGATTTCCCCACTTTATCTGCCCTATATGGATAGCCATCCTCATTAACTTTGTAACTTGAGCTCTCTGACAAGAAATTTCATATTATTCCTATATCAAACATTTGGGTTTCAAGATGAAATTTTAGAAGAGGAACAAATTATTTGGAATCCATATATGTAGAATGTACAATTGACAAGTATCCACTGTCAATCAACAACTGACTTTAAAACCCAAAGCAGAGGCAGAAAATTGCCCTATTTATTGAGAGATAAACATTTGCAAACTAGAGTTAAGATACTGTTAAACATGAATACAACACACCAAAAGTTAAATTACATATTAGTTGTGTATATAGAGAAAATAACTTGCATCATTTATTACCTGGGTCATCTGAATTTCCCATGTCTTGCTTCCATTCAGTCACTGATGAATCAACTACAGATGCATTTTCCTTTGCAGTGTCAGAAGACATATCCCTACAACCTAACATGTTACAAAGCAGGTGTATATCACTAATAGAGCCTGGATGGTATCGAAGTCTAACACTGATGTGGAGGAAGAAGAAAAAAACAGTAGTATCATCTACAAGGAAATGATAAGACCATCAGAAATCTATAGCACTCAGTTTTGCTGAATATACAAGGACAACTACAGAGTGCAAATGATGACACAATGTAAGGAACCCGATTACAGTTAGGGTTCCTAAGATGATTAAAGCAGATTCTTGATGATTGAATGATAGGGCTTTGTCTTTGAGTGTTCATGGGTTTCAGGTATGATTATGGAATTAAGGGAATTGATGTGTTTGGTAGGTTCTTGGAATGTAATTAGGTTAGGGTTTGCATGGAATGCTTATAGGGTTTCGGGTATGAAGGGTTTGCATGAGTGTTTGATGATTGAATGAATTGTGACTTGCTTCTAGGGAATCAACACCTCCAAGAGAATTAGAGAAAGAAAGAATGAGACTACTCTAAGGGAGTCTCTACCTCCAAGAGAAAGACTAGAGAGAAAACAAGAACTAGGCAACAACTTTGAGTATTCTTTCTTATAACTTGTACATGATTACAATGGCCCTATTTATACACATGCTCTATTCCTATTGGCCACACATGCTTACTCTCATTGGTTCACTTAATCAAGCATATGCCTAAAAGAATATCAACATGTGTTTAATGAGTTACATATGCTTTAGCTCTAACTAACTCAATCCAAGTCAATCCACTTGTAACTAATTAACTTCTAACTAACTCTAACCCTATCCAGCTCCAGGACATGTGCCCAATCATCTTTCCACATGGACTACAACTCTAATTCAAGCTTAAAAAGATTTCTAGATGTCTCCCACATGCAAGAGGGTTTTGGACTTGGCTTGGGCTGAGTCCAGATGCATTTTGGGCAACGCTGTCGCGAAGTGCCATTCAGAAGCCTTGAAGTGCTGATTGGGGCCCTTTGAGTGCCAATTGGCACTTCATTTGGCTGCCTTGTTTTTGCTTTCTTGTGAGCTTTTTGGGTTCGTAACATGCAACCAAAGCGTGGTTAGAGAAAAAAAAAAAAACATTGTCTTTGGAAACCTAAGGCTAAGGCAAGAAAATAATTAGGTTATTAGTATTTATTTTTATATTTTATTTGGTTTTTCAAGAGTCAAGGGTATTTTAGTTATTCTCTAATTGTTGGGTATGGACCGTAATTGTAGGCCTTGGGTTTTATTTTATTAATAAGTATTATTCAGTTTTTGAGTTTTTATGAGTAGGCTTTGGTTCAATCTGGTTTACTAGTCAAAGTAGAAATCCTAGTTCCATTAGAAAAAGCTAAGATTTATACTCTTATAAGTGTGTTATTGTACTCAAACAAAGAGGAGTTGATCAAGAAAAACACTGAGGGTTTTGAGTATTGAGGCACATTTGCCTTACTGTTTTTTCTTCTTCTCTCTTCTCTCTGTCCCTTCTCTTTGATATTCTGTCACTATTCACAGTATTGTTCAACAGTTTGTAGGCAGATTAGATTTTCATTTCTTCTTACCTTTTTACAACCCTAAATGAATTCTTTTATGTTCCCTACAAAATCTTAGTCATTCTTGAACCCTAACCCTTCTTTCTACAGGTTCTAAACCATAAATTCACAAATCTTCCTAACCTTAAGACAATTCCCCTAATTTGTCTTCAATCAATTTGGTATCAGAGCCTATATCCTAGTACGAATTTGCTAAAATTCCTTCCGCCAACCGCTCGGCAAAATTTCTCATCCAAGATAATGGTGACTAATGAGGAATTAGATTCCAAGTTTAAGTGATTTTCTCAAGACCACGAAGGAACAAAAAAGACTTCGAATAAGTTGAATGAGAAGGTGCATTCAATAGAAGCAAAACTTGGAAAATTACTTATATGAAAGAAACTTTTAGATAGGCTGTAAGCCCTTGTTCTCAGCAAGATTTGTACTGAAACAACCACGAATCAAGACCCCAAGTCCTTTAAATCAGGTCCAAGTTCAAACCCTATGTTTCCCTCGAATGCAATACCTTTTCCTTCCTTAAAATCCTATGGACCAAGAACTAGCCAGGTGCCCCCACGGCAAACACAATCCAATATTGGGTTCAAGCATCAAGTGCTGGCTTTATGGAAGGAAATCAGTCTTATCATCCACCATTACTCTAATCTCAAGGAGAGCCTAGATTGGCTGATGTGGATAGAGGTGTTTTTTTTTTTTTTTGAGTATGTTTGGAGGCAACAATGTGTGACACCCAGGCAGACGTGCCCTCGGCCGAATGGCGTCGGGCACAACTTGCGTTCAAAGACTCGATGATTCACGGGATTTTGCAATTCACACCAAGTATCGCATTTCGCTACGTTCTTCATCGATGCGAGATGTGGATAGAGGTGTTAAACTAGAACTTAGTGATTTTTATGGAGAGAGCAATCCAGAGGTGTTCTTTGACTAGTTGTATAGTTTAGAATTCTTTTTTTTAGATGAAAAATCAATTTCAAAAAGGCCAAACTCAAGGGGACAGCTAGAATTTGGTGTTGAAAGTATTAACAAACTCATTATCAAGTCATTTGCTCTTGGTAGGACATGCAAATTGCTATAACTCGTTACTTTGTAACACCAAATAAATTATAAGATAAAATATATATAACATGCACGCAACCATTGCGTGGCTAGAGAAAAATTTCCACTTTGGAAACCTAAGGTTAAGGCAAAGTCCAAGAATAACTGGCCATGGTAGTTAATTAGGTTGTTAGTATTTTATCTTATATTTTATTTGGTTTTCAAGAGACAAGGGTATTTTAGTTAAGTGGCTCAAAATATGTAAAGTGTAAACCATCACTCATCCTAATAAAAAAAACTCCTTGAACCTAATCCAACTTCTCACCCATGCATTAAGACACAACATGGCAGGGTTATGGTGTACTACATCACATTAATTTTTGGTTTAAAAGAAAAATAATAAGCATCAACAGGGTAAAATTACATTAACATAAGGTGAAATTATTATGAACCAATAGGGCACTAGACATGTGTTTAATTATGGTGTCCTACATCTCATTTTATCAAAATCCATAGGGTTTAAATATCAATTTTACCTCAAAGAATCTTTTCTTACATAACAAATAATTCCATTTCTCTATTCCCCCATTTTCATAGGCTTTTGGCTTTAAATTGTTGCATTTTAATAAATCTATTTCTGAGTTTGCATATTTTGCTTTTGGGGATCACACCTTGTCTGGGACATGCATGCATGTGTCGGACATGGACACAGGCAGGCCATGCAGTTTGAAGTATCCATGCTTCCTAGGTTATAATTGTAAAATGTCTGCAACAAAACGCATAATTTATGCGACAATGCTACATTATATTGTTTCTTCCACAACCTCTCTCTTACACAAGTACTAATTGACTCCAACAAAAATTGTTTCTTAAACTCCACAAAACAAAATTCACATGTCAATCACATTCCATACAATGATATTAAGGCTATTACATGAATATCAGATTTCACACCCACTTACCAAATTTAGCATTGAGTTTCATTACAAAATTCTTTGTCATTTTCTTTCTAATAAGTAGGTTTATAATGTGTGAAAAATTGCTTTACTCAACCTCAATCCAATACTCAATTACTCACTAATTAAGTTACATCCATTACTTTTGTTTTACACGAAAGAGCATATTATGAAATCCACTCGAACTGACTCGAACTGACTCGAACTTAGAGAAATAGTTGAATCAGGCTCAATAAAATCACAGATAATAGTTAAAAATTAACACAACAATAAACAGTTTTTTTTTTTTTTAATTCTCTTGCCGTACATTTTCTCTTCAACCAAACAGAGCTGGTAACAAAAATTACACATTTATTATACAAGTAAAGCGAAAATTAAAGTAAAAACGAAGTAAAAGCATACCTCTTTAGAGCGAGAAAGAGTGAGTGAGTGAGTCAGAGAGAGTCGAAGTAGTTCGTGAACTCGATAAGCTTCTTTCTGCAACTTCCGAGCCCTAGTTATTTTCTTCTCTCTCTGTGTTTTTGTTTTTTAATTGTTTAGGAGATTGCTAGAGTAATCTGGGGGGGAACCGGGAGATGAGTACGTAGACGATGATCATAAGTTTGATGATACAAAGTTGAGCCGCGTGAATGGTGATCAGTGTGTCTGTGACCGTGGAGCTCAACGAATCTTCACAGCTATAAGCTGATTGTTGATTGGTGATTTGACCGACGGGCTGGGTTAGAGTTTCAAACCACGTGTCCGATTTTAGGGAAAGACGATTAGATTTGAAAATTGAAATTTAAAACCTTAAACACGATTTAAATGAAATTTATTTTAAGTTATAAGGTTTAAAATTTAAATAAAACTTAACTCAAATTTATCCAAAATTAAAAGTTAATATCAAATTTGGCTTGGTTTGAATGGTATTTTTGTTTGGAGAGAAAAGAGGAAGGAAAATGGAGGGGGAAGAGAAAAATAGGAGGAAAATTTATGTTTGATTCACGAGAGAAAATTGAAGAGAGGGGTGAGTATTTTCTAAGGGTCTACCAAAAACTTTTCTCTCCAAATTAAAGAGAAAATGAGGGAAAAATGTGGGGTCGTGTGTATTGACTTACTTACCCATTTGGTAATAGTTTTTTTGTTTAATATTTCTTATATAATAGGGGCATAATAGTAAATTTAAACAACTATTTTTTGTAATCTCTCAATTTTCTTCTTAACCAAACAAAGAAAATCTTTTTTTTATCCTCAAACTTTTCCATCTTCCCAACCAAACACACATGATGGAAAATATAAATAATTTTTATTCTCCCACTTTTCTACCCTTTCGACATTTTATATCCTCTTACTATTCTTTCCTCCCATCTAAATAGACCCTCACTATTGCAAATATGATTTTTCTCTCATTTTCAGTTTCTAATCCTTTCTTTGAGTTTTGCATAAAAATGTAAAGGAAAAAAAAAATACTTACATGAAATTGTAGGAAAGAAATTGTGAAAGATGAAATGTTCATAAATGATATGAGGTTGTAATATCATACTGTAACACTATTTTCTAAAAATTTATTTTGGATTTGTTTCAAGTAAGTTTCATTTAAATCTTACAGTTTCAAATAAATTTCATTTAAACCTATTTGTATCACGTATGCTTCAAACGATGTTCGAGAAATAGTGACAAAAGGTTAAAATCGTTGCTTTTTAAAAACATTAAGGTTTAAATGAAACATTTTGAAAGTTTAAAAGCAAAATGAAACCTACCCAAAATTCTAAGGTTTAAAATGTAATTTATCCAAAAAAAAAAATAATTCAATCACCTCGAACCACGGAATGACATTAGTTGAACCGTCGGTCTAGTTCAAGCAAACCTAAAGTTTAAATTGACAGAAGTAATGAAGAAGACCAAAATAATAATGCACTCATATATTTTCGAGATCACCAAACTATAAGGCCAGGTAAGGCTCAATCTTGTCAATGGGCTATAGCTTAACCTCAACTAGCATTCCACCCCTAGTTAAGACTGTGCGTCGAGTTGGGCGGGTTAAGGTTAAAAATTTTAACCAAATTGCCTTTAGCAAGTTGGAAAAATTCCAAAGTGCCACCAACCCACTACCTTCTACAATTGGCAAGTCGATTGAAAATATAAGCAGTTTTGACTCGACAAGTTAACAAGATATATTTTCTTAGATTGAACCTTCTCTAGTTGGGCCATAAAATAGAACTCTTATGGATCATTTTTAAAAAGCATTATTTCGAATAATTATTTATTTTCTCTCAAATAAAAAAGGAAAGAAAAAGAATAACAAAAAGTAGAATAACTAAATGAGAATGCTCTTATATAAGTAAATAACTTAAGGTTTATTTTCTTTAGAGCAAATTACACTACCCTTCCTCGAGATAATGCAGAACGACAATAAATCTCAAACCTGAGACAAAATGATAATTTCACTCTTCAGGTTTAACATAAAACTGCCATAAGACTTTTCGTGACTAATTTTAATAGAATATTCTGTTTTTTAAATGATTTTGTTTGTTTAAAAGACTTTCTCTCTCCTAAAGTTAGCGGTATGGTTCAAGGAATCTTTATGTTACAAGATTTTTGGCCTCAAGTATCCAAGTTATAGTCAAAGACTCTTGGCCTTAAGAACCGAAGTTATAGTCAAGACCTATATATGTACATCATTTAATGATTTGCACACCTGGACCCCACCTTCATAATTTAGTAATTTACACCTACTCTTGGGGAAAGGCTTGGGTCCAGTGCACAGGAGCACTGGACCCGTTGAGATGTTGCCACGTATCCAGTTTTGTATAGTTTTTGTACACGTGTTAACATCTCAACGGGTCCAGTGCTCCTATGCACTGGACCTAAGCCGTTCCCCTACTCTTGTTCCCTTATAATTAATCAAGGAGTGTGCATATCTCTTCCGTTGGCAAGAAACTTGAAGATGGAGTGTCATCGTGTCCTCTTCTAGTCCTTGGAATAAACCAAGAATATATAATTCACTTTCCAAGCAGACAAAGATATTCTTTGATGTCCTTGGGTGGTCCTTAGAATAAACCAATAATATATAACTCACATTTCAAGTGGACGAAGATTTTTTTTTTTTATATCCTGGGGTGGCCTATATAACTCACTTTCCAAGCGGATGAAGATTATTTTTGATATCCTTGGGTGTCCGGACTAGCTTGCGCGTACCTTTAAGGGAGTCTACCTCTAAGACCAAGACCTTCACCACTTGGGCTAACCCCTTGGGTTCAAGTGGAGGAAGATTGTTATATATTATAGATTCCCTTTATATATATAATGGGCAAAACTTAAATACAGTACCTTACGTTCTGTGCGTTAGGTACCCTCAATAAAATTATAACATGTGGCTACTTAACTTTTTAAGTTAAACGGCGTTACTTTTTTTTTTCTCTCTCATCTGTACTCAGTCTCTCACTCGGCTTCTTTCTCTTTCTCATCTCAGGCTCTCAACTTCTCTCTCATCTCTCATCACAGCCACCATCCTCAACAACACCACCACCACCACCCCCAACAACAACAAAACCAAAATCTAATAAACAAAAAACCAAGCAAAATCTAAAAAACAAAATCAACAGCAAAGACCCATGGAGGGAAGATCCGAGACCCACGCCATGGGTTTCATCGCTGCCCTTCATAGGTTTCTTCCCCGCCGTTTTGCAGAGGCTCTGCCTCACTGATGAAGATGGAGGAGATGGAGGGAAGGGTTAGGTAGCAGCTTTAATATTTAAATACCATACCTGAAGCTGAGAAGAGAAACTTGCCCTAAGAATGATGAAAAATCGAATTGGGTATGAGTAAAAAAGCGAGCAAAGGTGAGTATCGATAAGTGGATCTAAGATAAGGGGATTTCCCAGAGGCCATTAGAGAAGCAGCATCAGAGAAAACAAGGTAATCAACATCAGTGTACCTGACCTCCATGTGGGTGTCTTGCCATTCACCGTATAGGATTAAGATTGCTCTAAAAATGGCTGATAGTACGAGGAGAGAGCGAAAATTCACGGTCGCCATTTGGCTCTGCAAGTTAGAAAGAGAAGCCATGAAAGAGTTTAGATGGGTACAAGGTCTAAATGGACCCACAAATTGATCATTTTTTTTCTTTTCGTTTTTGGAGTTAAGATCAATCAAGTTAATCACTCTATGATCGAGGTCGTCGGCGGGGAGGGGCGAAAGTAGATCTGGATTTTTCTTAAATTATGTTTTTGGTTGTTTTTTTGTTTCTTTGATTTTGGTGTTGTTGTTGTTGTTGTTGATGGTGGCGGTGGTAGTGGTGGTGGTGTTGTTGATGATGGTGATGGCTGTGATGAGAGATGAGAGAGAAGCTGAGATGAGAAAGAGAGAAAAGCTGAGTGAGAGACTGAGTACAGATGAGAGAGAAAAAAAAAAGTAATGTCGTTTAACTTAAAAAGTTAGGTAGTCACGTGTCATAATTTTATTGAGGGTACCTAACGCATAGGACATAAGATACTGTATCTAAATTTTGCCCATATATAATACCCATGCACCGATCCCCAACAGATTTCCACGAATGGAACAGTAGTGTAAACCAAACTTGATGATGATTCTAGTGATAATTGTTTGAAATTCTGACTGTCCCATGATACGAGTGACTTAATTACTGTCATATAAATAATAGTACTTTTTTTTTTAAGGAGATATAAATAATTGTACTTGAACAGATTAAGCGGTATAACAATATAACAGTAATCATATATATTTTTTTTGGATAAAAACATTAATCATATATCTTCACCACTGCACCACATCAAATGAGATGGAATAAGGACGTCGTTTTCCACGAATTTTAGATTGAATGTGTGAAACCAATTGCCATGCCCCCCTAAAGAATATTGATATAGTTCCCTAAATGTGTACACAGTACATAGAGTGAGGAATTTCTCAGTCTCCAATTATACAGAAGTGCCTTGAAAAACAAACTCTAAATCAGAAAATTCTTGGAAGCTAGCTTAGGCCCATCGACCAATATTTCTTGTTCAAATTAGCACATCTTCTTCTAAATTTTCACATTTAGAGAGACTGAGACCTAACAACATGGATTATATTCCAACTTCCTTGTTCCAATATGACCAAGAAGATGAGCTGCTCCAAATCTCTTCCATTCCCTGCCAAAAAGACTCAAACCAACCCGATCAATTGCCAGTGACCACTCATCAGCATGGCAGCCATCTCACCCGCAAATTATCAGTCACTCATGATGAAACTGATGAGAACCCTAATGACAACAACAAGAACAAAAAGAAGCTCACACATAGAGATATTGAACGACAAAGGAGGCAAAAAATGGCTACCCTTCACACGTTTCTACAATCACTGCTCCCAGTTGAAGATAATAAGGTCAAAGTCTTTTCCTTTTGTTGATTAAATCTACAAATCAATAAAATGTTACAAACCTTTATTGTGTTCTTGTCTCAGGGAAAGCGATCTATATCTGATCACATACATGAGTCTGTGAATTATATAAAACACTTAAAGAACAAGATCCGAGAGCTGAATAACAAGAGAGATGAGCTGAAAAGATTGTCCAACACAACAAAAAATTTGCCGGGTTCTATTTCTGATACTGTGGATCTTAGATCTTCTTCTGCAGGAGTTGAGGTTGTTATCACCGGAAGACAAGGACTTCCTCTATCAAGAGTGCTTGAGATTCTAATGAGAGAAGGGCTTAGTATTGTTAGCTTCAATTCAACTAAAGTAAATGAAAGGTTGCTTCACACTATTGAATCTGAGGTACCATGATCAATCCTTTAATATTATCTTTAATTAGCTAGGGTTTTCATTATCAAAAAAAGAAAAATTAGCTAGGGTTTTACTGAAGGTTTGAGGTACCATAATCAATCCTTTAATATTACCTTCAATTAGCTAGGGTTTTACTGATTTTTTTTTCTTCATACATTATTAGCAACCACATGCGCCACAGCTCCCTCTCATTATTTTTTAATCTCTGCACAGATGAGTGATGGTGGCCAAAGCATCGATCTATGCAGGCTGCAAAAGAAATTAACAAACTTCATAACCAGCCGGTCTTCAAGTTAGAGTTTGTGGTGTTGATCTATTCAGGGGCGGTTCCACGTACAGATGAGGGTGTGCAATTGCACACCCTGAAGTGTTAAAAACAAAGGGAAAAAAAAATATAATAATAATATAAGTATTGTAGAGGTGTTGAACACCCTTAAATAAAATCTTGAACACCCTCAAATAAATTTTGAACACCCTTATGAAAAAAAAATGCCCAAATAACAACAAAAAATTAACTCAAACAACAACCATAATAACAAAATAAGCCCAAATAACAACAACTGGTGATGGTTTAATATGCGATAGTTTGTTTGTTTCACTTCACAGTTTTACTATGTGGGTTTGTGCTTTGATTAATTTGTGGTTTATTTATTTGGTTGTTTGTGGTTTTGTCACTTTGTGGCTTGTGGCTTTGTAATTAATATTAAAAACTAAAATAATAGTGTTTAATTGATAATTTAATTAATCATATAACTTAATTAAATTAAATTCTTTTTGTCTATTTATCTGCACATCACGTGTTAAATGCTTTATAGTTTATTTTTTATTTTTTTGCTAATACTATGGAGAAATTTCTGATAAAGAAATCGCTTATACCGAAAGATTCATCTTCTACATAAGATAAACATGATGATTATAATAGTAGATCAAATTCTTTTATACCGTAAGATTCATGTATTATGAATTTTTTTTTTTTGTAATGTTATATTCAAATTTTGTAATGAACATTCTGGAAAAAATTCTTGGAGCCGCCACTGGATCTATTTGTTTTTGCAATTTCGTACCCTTCGAAATTTTCAGAAGAAAATTTCGCATCAAATGGTAATAAAAAGGAAATGGTTCTGGAATTAGTTGAAAACTTTTCAGAATTAAAGAACAATCAATTATCAATACATAAGTATGTTGAATTTCTTGATTATTTTCTCTAATTTTCATGTATTATACATCCATCTAGCTTCGTTGAAACTGAACATTGTTGACGCATATGAATATATTTTTCACAATAATAAGGTTGTATATGTAGCACTGTTCAGGAAAACCCATTGAAATCCATTAATATCATATAAGTAAAAGGGAAAATCTATACTATAATGTAAAACCGAAGTTTTTTGACTTTTGGTTGACTTCATCATGTTGCGCCACATAAACTTTTGAAATCTCACAATTTTGCACCTCATTGTTTTAATATATATTTTCTAATTGAATTTAATTTTATTTTATTCTATTATTAAACCTTCCATTAGAATTTTGACACATCATATTTTCTTTAATATAAGAATATATTATTCCATATATAAAACACAATCATAATTAATGTCTAATACTAAAATATATTCCATATATAAACACAATATAAATATCTTTTAATAATAATCATAATTATCAATTTTCATCAAGATTTTTAGAGTTTTTTTTTTTTTCTTATGTATTTCATTTAATTTTGTTGCTGGCAATGGAGAAAGATGGATGGATTTGTTATAATGAAACCATGTGAGCTTGAAATGAGTTATGAAAATTATTTAGGTTTGATCATATAATCATGTGTCCATGTATTTATTTGTCATTTCTTCTTATTTTAAGTATCCTTTATTTTATTTTTGGATGGAAACATGATCCATATGGTAAATATAAACATGAATCATGTTTTATAAAAATTGGACTATATTCAACTTATGCCAAAAGAAAAATTACATTATATTAAATTTTAATTATCCTATGGTAAATACTTTCTTAGTTATTTTTTTAAACCAAAAAGTAGGATCTATCCTAAATCCGATTCGTAAAGTCTCTTTATCGATCTTGCCTACAACATTTTGAACTAAAAAAAAAAAAAAATTCAACAAAAGAAGTAAAAGGAATCAAAATTAATTTAGATTTTATTTTCAATAATTTTTCTGTGCATCGCACATGTTTGTGACTAGTTATTCAGTAGTCCCGAAGTACAAATAAATGCGTACTCCCTCTTCTCACAGAGTAGTGGGTCTCATCATGAATTTAATTAGTGAGACCTACCATTCATGTGAGAAAAGTGAATACGCATCTATACTATAATGTAAAACTGAAGCTTATTTAACTTTTAGTTGAACTCATAATATTGCGCCACATAAACTTTTGAGGTCTCACAATTTTACACCTCATTATTTTAATATATATTTTTTAATTGAATTTAAAATTTATTCTATAAGTAAACATCTCATTAGAATCTTGACACATTATATTTTCTTTAATAGAAACAATATATAGTTCCATATATAAACACAATCATAATAAATGCCTAATACTATAATATATTTTATATATAAATACAATAATAATAAATTTCTTTTAATAATTATCAATTTTCATATTTAGACAAAATATAAAAGATAGAAAAAATCATATTTCGACCAATAATTCTTTAGATTTCATTTTAAGTAATTTTTCCGTGCATCACATGGGTTTGCGACTAATTTATTTGTATTTCAGGATTACTGAATAATCACTCAAGTAAAAGAAGCCTTAGTGTGGTATTGGTATGCTATGAATGATGGGTTTGATTGCATTGAATCTTTGAGTTGACTTTGCCCTATCTACTTCTTGAGAAATTCCCCGTTGTACTATAAAAATAATATAAATAAATCATTGTAAGTTTCAATACTTATGTGGTTCTTAAAATTAGCAACCGATAAAAAATAACCTTTTTATTTATTGGTTTGGAGGACCATGTGCTATCCTCCCCCCATTGTATTAAATAATCTCTCCTAATTCTGACATATTCATTTCCGACTCCTTTTTTACTAGTAAAAAAAATTACTCTGACCAAGTAAAACCTATTCGTTCCCAACCCAACTAGAGCACCCGTTAAAAGTTTAAGGTAATTTTGATTTTGCTCACTTATGTTTAAAAAGTTTGATTTTAGTCCCTAATATTTGAGAATTTTCTTTCTATCCATTCTTATTAATGATGTATACCAACTAATTTCAAAATAATGTAGTTTAAATAGGCTAAAACTATGTTGTTGATATTGGATTCTGGAACCACCCCCTTGGCAAGGTCTTAAGTCTAGAGGGTTGAAGAGAGCCACCACAAATCATAGGAATATCTAGGTATGATTAGCCACCTAATGTCTAATTTAATTTTATTATCAACCTAGGGTCGGAGTATGTGAGGTCACTTATCTTAAATCAGTTAAAACTCCTAAACTAGGCATCTAACCACTTGGCCACATTAATAATTATGTTTTATTTTACTTCAAAATATATATATTAACCATATTAGACCTAACACATTAACCTAGTAGCTAAAGGCCCAATAGGCTAGGAATTTTCCCCTTGGCCCCGACCAACCTAGATCGTTGACTTGTCAACAACCCGCCAGGCCCATGTGCCATGAAAAAACGGGTCGGGCCAGCCTGACCTAGTCCATTGCTAACTGTCAATTATCATCTATAATATTATTATGAGGCTTTTCACACAAATTGATGGTTCGTTGTCTTTCATTACCTATTTCAATCATTAGTAAAGATATAGATATGGATGATTAAAAATAATAATAATTATAGAGACGTCAAGAAAACAATACAAAACTGCAAGCATACTAAAAATCATACTAATAAGCTATTATTGGACTAAATGTAAAACTTTGACAAAAAAATATATGGTTGGGCACAATATCCTCTATTCCAATGTGTTTAATACAAAAGGCTCGATTCACTAAATTATTTTGCTCTCAAAGTTATAATATTCTAAAAGAAACTCTAACAAGATTTGAACTTTTAACTCCTACATCTTTGCAACCAAAGAAAGACATGCAATTGAAAATAATCTAATGACCAATAAATTTTCAGTTTGCACAATATTAAAAAAGAAAAGAAAAAGAAAATCCACAACAAATAACAAACATTGATAATAAAAAAGATTGTCTTGCTTGAAGTAGATTTTTTTTTTTTTTAATTGAAAATGAAATCATAAATTACATCAATGGACCTTCCTTGAAAGGAATCAATCAAATTAGGTTATATTGTCATAGACAAATAAACCGTTAGGAAGCAAATCCAAATGTTGCACTAGTCTAGATTGGCATACAACATATATATATATATATATATATATATATATATATATATATATATATATATAACTGAAGCTATATATAGCATGGATTCTGAAAGTGTCTTACCCTTCACTGTTGACACTCTTTGTGCCTAACAGTTTACAGACTATCACCTCATATATCCTTAAACTTGTAAAAATTAATTTGAAATATGAAATGAATCCATTTCAAATGAAGATAATCATTTTTCTATTTCCTCTATTCATATTTTCCCAATTCCCTAAAAAAAAAAAAAAAAAAATCAAACTAGCTTCATAATCTTTTTGGACCTCATCAAGTCAAAGTCATACCACAACATAACATTGACATATAACATCGACTTTTAAGTTATAAATAAAGCACAATAAGTTTATATGATTGAACAAAAAAAATAATTGTTTGTCTTGAATTAATAATTAATGAATAAGTTGATTGTAGGACAATGTAAAACAAAAATGAAAAATCTCACACACACACACACAAATTATTTGTTTTCCTCCAATCATGTTATAAGTAAAGTACAATAAAAGTTTACATGATTGAAGAAAAACAATAATTAATGAATAAGTTGCTTTGGTAAATAAGTTGATTGTAGGACAATGTAAAACAAAAAAGTTATAAACAGACAAAACATTCTAACTTAAGGGAGCATTCCCAATGGACATGCTAAAATTTAGCTTAAGACCCTACTTTTTCTATTTTAACTTACCACTTTAAAAAACACTCCCATCCGATTCTCTATTCTTAACTCTATTTCATTTAAATATTCATTATTTATTCATTATTTATTATTTCCTCTAAAAGTCATATATATATATATAATCATTAAAAAAACTAGTTTATTAAATTTTATAATCTATATTTTCTATAGTGCAATATATATTAAATATTTTTTTAATAAGTCTCATTTGATAAATTTTTAATTTTTTCATGAATGACTAACTACCCATAGCATTCATTGTGAAAGAAAAAATGAAGTTGCAACATTCATTGTAGCAATACATGTATTATTAATGAGGTCTAAGACAAATATATATATATATATCTTGACAAAAAGAAGAAAGGAAAAAATGAAAAAAGAGCTTGACAGTCCGGGAAAGAGGAACAGAACAGAACAAAGAAAAAAAGAAGAAAGAAAAAAGGAAGAGAGAGAAAAGTGCAAAACAAAAGATAAAATAATAAAAAATAGAAATGGCAAATGAGCAGTAAGCATAAATGCCTTGCAACTGTAGCAAAAACTTATTTTAGCTCACGTGGAGCATGTCCGTTGGGAGGCATTTTTTGTGGTTGTAGGCTATATTTGAGTTTGTTTTACCTTTTAGCATCTCCATTGGGAATGTAAGTCCGTCAATTTTGATAAAAATCTTGTGTTTTGTGATTGTGAGTTGTGACCAACTGACAAAAACAAGTCCAGGTCCATCAAACTTTCTAACACTCAAAAATAGAAAGAACAATCAAAAGTCCACACACTTCAATTCACCAATGGCTACACAAGAAAAAACTACCAACAACGAAGTCGAAGACCAACGCCCTCTCGTCCTTGTATACCGCCTCCCTTCATTCAACCTCCCAAACACTGACCGCTTGAAGACCCACTTCCGCCTGCTCGACCAACCCATCACCGCCACCGTCACCGCCTCCTCCTCCTCCGTACGCGCCCTCATCGCCGTGGGCCCCACCCCCGTCGCTGCCGAAACCCTCGACCTCTTCCCTTCACTTCGGATAGTCGTGGGCTCCAGTGCTGGCGTCGACCACATCGACCTCGCCGAGTGCCGTCGCCGTGGCATCGCAGTCACCACTGCCGGCGATGCATACTCTGAGAACGTCGCCGACTACGCCGTCGCGCTTTTGCTCGATGTTCTGCGCCGAGTATCCGCTGCTGATCGCTTTGTTCGCTCTGGATTGTGGCCTCAAAAGGGAGAGTACCCACTTGGCTATAAGGTTAGTTGACATTTTGTTTCGTCAGATTTGGATTTCAAATGATTAGATGTAAGAAGTGATTTCAAATCCATAACATCACAGAATCTCCAAAACTCAAATCATCCATGTCTTTTAGATTTATATCAAGCAATTTATACTAGTAACATCATTGTAGAACTAAAACTATTGTGCATCTGGGAACAGATATAATAGGATATATAGGAGACATACAAGGCCTCGTTCAAGTGCTAGTAATGTAGTGGCAACAGCTTCAGTGTCAGGACATTAGAATTTAGTGTTGCTACAAATCTGGTTGTATTTGCTAGATACACTCGCATCTTCATTAAACATTATAAGGCAAATTGTAATTTCTCTCCTTTAACTATTGGATCCATTTTAATCTGACCCTTTGATCTATAAAACTGAGCAGTGTGATATATTGGAAATATGCAAATAGTCATGCACTATTTAATTTTCAGTTAAATTCAAGCAAAAATAACAAAAAAAAAATTTTAATAGTGAATTAATATGTAATGATAGATTTTGAGCATTATGATTTGAAGCTGGCAAAATACATAAAAGACTCTATTACTTTTGTTTGGATTTAACAAAAAAATTAGACAATAAGGGACACTCTTCAGGGGAATTGAGATGACCCAATAATTTGAAGGGGGAAGTGCAATTTTTCCCAACATTATATTATCAAATTGGTTCTTATTTGATTGCAGTTAGGGGGAAAACGAGTTGGTATTGTAGGGCTGGGAAGTATTGGCTCTGAAGTTGCAAAAAGGCTTGTGGCATTTGGCTGCACGGTTGCGTACAACTCAAGAAACAAAAAGCCATCTGCACCCTATCCTTACTATGCCAATGTCTGTGACCTCGCGGTTGATAGTGATGTTCTTGTTATTTGTTGTGCACTGACAAATGAAACTCGCCATATAATCAACAAAGATGTTTTGACAGCATTGGGAAGTGAAGGGGTAATAATTAATGTTGGACGTGGTCCTCTTGTTGATGAGAAAGAACTTGTGCAATTTTTGGTCCGAGGGGAGATTGGTGGTGCAGGTCTTGATGTGTTTGAGAACGAGCCTGAGGTGCCAAAAGAGCTATTTTCAATGGATAATGTTGTGTTGTCTCCACATTGTGCCATCATGACCGCAGAATCGTTTGAATCCTTGATGGAGGTGATTATAGCCAACTTGAAGGCTTTCTTTTCAAATAAACCTTTGTTGTCGCCTATCCAGCATTAATCTTAATATTCACATATGGATGCGTGATTGGATGCTTTCAATCTATAAAGACTCCAAGGGTCAAATTCAACAGTATGTTGAATATTGGTGTATTTAATAAGCGTTTGACAACTTGTGAAATTTTTTTTTATGTCAATTGAACACTTTGATAATTTTAGTCTAAAGCAGTTGTTTCGAAAGCAGATGAGCAAAAAAGACTTGACTACATGTGACTAATACATTAGTTTTATACATCAAGGTATATATTAGTTTTTTCAACTATACAAATTGTTTTTGCCTAACTCCTTCCATGTGACTAATACCATAATCTATATATAAATTAAAGCAGAAGACGTTACCATCTGTTTGCCACATGACTTCTAAGGCAACATCTTCTGCTTGATACGTAGTATATTAGTTGGCAAATGACGACACATGGCCGAATCTAATTTGTACATGCCAATTTATTTTTATACTTGATTGCCATGAGTCAATAATTAATATTTGTCCACTATCAAGACATTAAATTGTGTAATATTTTATTGCATTCTAATGGGAGCATATCAGCTGCAATCTTTGAACATACAATTCCTGCAATGTGCCTAAAGTGGACCAATAATAAAATGACAAGTAATTAAATAAAAAACACCAGTGCCACTTCATAGGCTGAACTGTCAAAACCCAACACATCTCCATTTTTTCTTGTAACCAAACAATCATTTTCCCTACCAGCCTCAACAGCTCCACCTCCGTGAAACTCATCACCACCGCCACAAATCACTTGCAAATCGTTCCACAACACTCTCTCTCTCATCACCCCTCTCACTCTCTTTCGCACCCTGCTGCCAACCTAACCCGCCGCCAGTCATAACCAGCTATAAGGGCAGAGATCTAAAGATCAAGTTCTTGCAAATCAATTTTTTAAATTCCAAGCCTCCAACGGTGCTTTGTGTCACAAAATGGTCTCAAAAAGAGCTTTTTTGTTGTTGCATTGAAGTGGAAGTTTGAAGGAACCATCACTTGTGTTGCGATGCTAAGAGGCTGCCAACGTTTTTGATGAGAATATAAATCTTAGATTTGTGGTGGTGGTAGTGAGTTCACGACAGTCATGGTGTCAAAACCGATGAAGCTATGGTGGCCAACGGCTGGGTATGAAGATTTGGGGGAAGGGATTGTTTCAAGACGAAGCAATGGATTTGTTGGCCTTCAGGGGTGGCCAAAAGGATAAGCAAGAGTTGTTTTGTTGTGCCATTGAAGAGTAGACAAAGATTGTGTTCTAGGTATTGGGAAAGATGAGGAGGTGTGGAGGTTATGGTGGAGACCATTTAAGATTTGGAATTGGAAATCGAAAAGGGAGTGATTTGTGAGAGAAAGGAGCAGGGTTATGGATTTTCGAAGGTAATCTTGCTGGTGCCAAATCTAGTGGAGGTGTGAGGGCAATTGAGCAAAGATGGAGATTACTAACCATGTATGCCGGCAGTGATCAGAGATGTGAGAGAATTGGGATTGTTTGGTTACCGATAAAATGTGAGATGGTGTTGTGTGAGTTTAGTTATAAGGTGTCTTTAAATTTTCTATTTGGCATTTTTAATTGATGTGTTTTATTTTTATTGGGCCACCTTTTACACATTGCAGAGATGGTATGTTCAAAGATTGCAGCTGATATGCTCCCCATTCTAATGTTTGTTTGTGATAAATGCTCATAAATTTAAATGAGAATAGATTTTTCAATTAATAAAATGATTTTATCTTCTGGAATAGTCCTTATCGTTGGGCTTATTTACACAAATATTTTTTAGGCTTTCCTGAAAACCCAAAACGACGTCGTTTTGTTTGGGAAAAAAATAGAATAATTTTAGAGTTTTTAATACTTTAACAACGTTCCCTCATCTGACTCTCTCTCTCTCCTCTCTCGACTCTTCCACTCCCCGTAAACCCTACTGGCTCTTCAAACCCTTCAATTTCCTTCCCCTTGCAATTAACCAACTTATTTAACCCCATTCTCTACCTTACCATTTAACTTTCCTAGGTTTTCAACTTCCCCATTTAATCAAATTAAAGGTTGCTCTTCCTTTGAGTCTCTCCCTGAAATATGAATTTTTTCTTTAATAAATATAGTTTCGGTTTATACTCTCCTGCCACTTCTCTCACCTCTCCCATTCATTGAATATTTTCCTGGCAACAAAACAAGGTGAGGGTTTTTTCCCCTCAAATTTTCTTTGTTTTTTCATTGTATTCGTAATTTTTTGTGGCTAATTTGCTTTCAATGGGTGCTTTTAGGTGTACCTTTTAAGCTGATTATGGGTGTGCATGTGTTTGGGTTTTGACCTGATGAAAAACTCACTTGATTGTATTGCTTCCTCTTCGAAAAGGCATATCTTAGCACACCATGCTTTTGAAGTGCTGTTGGAACAATACATTTTGCAATTATAGTGATTGAGCCGATGTCTTTTTTACCTTTCCTTCTTAATTTCAATGATGAATTGTGCCAGCTTCAATTTTACCCATTTCCAATGATTTTCCGAATTGGAAATTTTTTGTAGTTTATACATCAAGACTCAATGATGATATGCTGACCACATGTTTGATGTTTTGTTTTTGGGGGACAACATAGCAAACCAATGACTTTATAAGATTTATCTGACAATGAACACATTTATTTGTATAGTGTTCAATTCAATGAAGAATTGGTTATTGCGTCTCCAGACATTTTTCAAGTACCTCTTGGGTCAGATGTGGAGTTTGTGCTATTAGCATCCAATGGCTTATGGGATTAGATGAACAAGTCTGTTGGGCCTCCTTTTGACCCTTTTTCATTCCATTAAGCACTTCCAATTGTTTTAATTAACTTCCTTTGTCTGATAAAATTAACAACAAACAATCACTTAGCATTTTTGCTACTGTTCTTGGGCTCATTAGCAGTTAAACATTTTTCTCTCTAGGTCACAGTGGGAATGGCTTATAAATATTTATCTGTGTTTTCCTCCTTTTTTATCTCTTATTATTTTCATTGTCTTTCTTCTGTTATAGCTACTTAGTATTTCCAATCATTATGTGGACAAGGGATTGTTGGGATTGTGGATATTGAAGAAAAGTATTGGTCAACGGGAAGAAAGGAAATTTGCTGCACTATATGAATTTGTTTAGATTCCTATAACTTTGGTTTTAATCATGTTAACGGTTGGGAAATGTATCCAGGTATGAAGGGGGATGTCAGCACACAAAGCACTAGAAAATATGCAATTCGAAGTAATTTTCTTTTGCTACTTTAATATGAGATGGGTATTTGCCACACAAGAAATTGTGTATATTAATCCCTAGAAAATATTCCACCCCTCAATCCTCTCAAAATTTGTTATATTATTTTGGTGTGTATGCAACTACCAAAACTCCTTACATGCATGCTAACTATTTGAGAAAATACCTGAGTATTTTTTTGTAAATTTATTTATTTATTTATTTATTTTTATCTATATTGGATTTTGTACAATGCACATTTTGTGGGTCTGATACCTGAGGTGTTCGTTCTCAAAATTGGCACGTGGTTTTTTTATTCTTCTGGTTTGTATCTTCTTTTCGTGTGTGTGTAATGTACTTCTCATTGTAGAATCGTTTTCTTGGTTCTAATGAATACATTCAGGCACCATTAAAACTTTATTCACCTTTATTTTCTTTAATTTTTTCATGGTAAGGCTTTTCCCTTTTGTTGCGTTTGCCCAAAGATTTGTTTAAATTATAAATATTACCATTGAATTAGGTTATTACTTTGTTATCTATGGTATCATTATCATCATTGATGAAAGACAACGTATTGAACTTGAGCGAAAAAATGCCTTGAGTAATTGGGTAAACAAAATTTACATTATATTATTGAGTATATTAGGCTGAATTCAAGCTCAACTCACGTAACAATAAATTATAGAATACATGGTTACACCAAGTACAGAGCATAATAACTAATGTCCATAATGTTAAGTGCTATAAGCATTTCACAATTCACACCAACAAACGCATTTTATTTAGATAGTTCTTTTGTAAGCAATAAGGTTGTTGTTAGTTTTCTTTTAAATCTAATCATGTTTTCTTTTAGTTGTAAGTGGAAAAGGTTTAATTGATTTTGGCTTTGCAACTAGAAAACATTTATTTTGCCTATCAATGTCTGGGATTCTTCCTTTTGATGATTCCTTTGTGAAACACTAATTATTTAAAACATTTATTTTGCCTATCAATGTCTGGGATTCTTCCTTTTGATGATTCCTTTGTGAAACACTAATTATTTATAATATTACGTGCACCAAATTTTAACAAATTAGTCGAGGTCATGTTTTTTTGGGATGTTTAAAAATCTTTAGAACTTGGTTTGAGTTGGCATTATAGAGGAATACACAATTGTTTTGCGTCCTTAAATTACTCATGAATTTTCCATTTTAATGTTAATTTCTTTGTGTGTAATGCTTATATTATATTCATTAATTACTTTACACTAATCAATTAGGTATAGAAAGGAAAAAATAAATAATAAATAATAAATAATGGGTTTTTAGTTGTGTACTTCATTGCGTCATTTAAAATTTTAAATGACATGACAATCTGTACACTGTTAGATCTGTGATATTTAATCTAGACCATGAAATGAAGACTCTCCATTTTATTTCAAATGGAGAGGATTCTTATCCTACTGCACGGGCTATTGTCTAGTTTTTTATTTATAGAAGATGTTGCCATTAAAGTTGGCATGTTGTTCACCACATCTTGGTGAATGGTGATATCACCTAATCTATAAATGTGGCATGCTATTCACCACAAATTGTAAAGTAGCGTATCCTCCTTTTTTCCCCTTTTTTAACTACTAGAATCAGAACACTCTCACTCAAGTTTCACCGAATCAAACAATGAACCCATCTCCTCCAAGCTCTAGTCGTGGTGTTGATGCCATGTTGCGCGAATATGCCGGAGCTAGTAAAACAATTTCATGGTGGTTTCGTTCTCTAGAAATGAAAACAACTAGCAGTGAAGCAGTGGCACATCAGAGTCGAAACAATGACAAAGGTTACTGGGCACACAGAGCTAGAGGAAAAATTGAGAGAAATATTGGAGGAGTTTAGGTTTAAAATCGGTTATTTTGTCATTTTGAGCCTTGGTGAAAGTATTTGTAAGTTGTGATGATGTTTTAAAACTTAAAAATTTAATAATGGGGAAAAAAATGATCTTCAAATCGTCGATTATTTTGTCTCAAATAACTATAATTCTTTTTACTTGATCCTGATCTTTAACTATATATATTTTTTATTTTTAAGAAACACACAAAACATTATTTGTTATTCTCAAATGTTAGCCATTTTTGCTAAATAATATTTTTTTTAAAAGTATTTAGAAAAATAATAATGTATATTTAATGCTTCTTAACACTCTTAAGGCATCCGATAACTTTTATAAGAATATTGTTGGAAAACGAGGAAAGTGTTAAGACTTAAGATATTAGATATTATCAGTGCCATGAACAGCAGGTCTACCACGTGTGTGGTGCTGACTCATCAAATCTAGACTTCTCTATAAGCTTGTAGAAACTGGTAAATGCCCACGTGTTAACCATTGTAATAGAAAATAGTTAGAAGGCTCCCTAATGTCCGTAAGTTAGGATATGTTTGGTGATTATTTTTTGTTTTTTGTTTTCTAAAACTTGTATTTGGGTGTTTTGAGAATTGTAATAAAAATAATATTATAATAGATTTGAAAACAAAAATTTTATTTGGTAGATGTTATCCACATTATTTAGAGTACTGTTTTTATGCATTATTTTATTATTATTATTATTATCATTATTTTACTATCAACACCAACTCGACCACAGCCACCGGCAAGCACAGCTAGCCACCATTCACAGCAACACAACCACCGCAACCACATTTTGACCCACTGCAAGACCCACCACAAACCAACAAAACCCAACCACAACTTCAACAAAACCCCACCACCGGCCACCACAGACCAACAAATCTCCACCGCGAGAGAGAGGAATCGGTCCCATAGCGAGCCACGTTGGGCGAGAGAGAGATCGGCCTCAGATCGGCGAAGCCCAGCACCACCGCGAAGCTTATTGCGAAGCCCACGCACCACCGCGAGACCACCTCCAGATCTGCAAGACGACGCCGAAGCTACACCACCGTGAGACCACCTCCAGATCTGCAAGACGACGCCGATCGTAACCACCGTAAGACCACCGCGAGACCACCTCCAGCTCTGCAAGACGATGCCGATGTAACCACCGCAAGACGACACCGATCGTAACCCAAAGAAAAAAAGAAACATTATTATATTAAACAGTAACTTTGAGAACAGAATACAAATAGTGAAAACACCAAAAAGGTGTTATCAAAAAGATGGATTTGAGTCCAGTTAGAACAGTAATTGAACTCGAGAACTGGAAACAAAAACAATGGCCAAACAGAATTGATATTGCTTGGGCCCACCATTTTCTGTATTCAAATACAGAAAACAATTTTTTAGTTAAAGAACCAAACATGCTCTTAGTTTTGAGAGTGTTAGAGACTGGATTGAGATCCATGCAAATGCAATAGTGGAAGGACCTTTCAATAAAAAAAACTTAAATTAACTTTTTAATTTTTTGGTTTTTTACCTTTTTTACCCTTGAACATTTTGCACATTTTGAACGTATGAACATGATCTCAATCCAGACTTATAAATATTGGTCTTGACTTTGCATTTTGATTAAACATTATAATATCAAATTGGTTCTAGCTTATTTGAGTTGGTTATGATTGCAGTTAGGGGGAAAACGAGTTGGTATTGTGGGGCTGGGAAGTATTGGCTCTGAAGTTGCAAAAAGGCTTGTGGCATTTGGCTGCACGGTTGCATACAACTCAAGGAATGAAAAGCCATCTGCACCCTATCGTTACTATGCCAATGTCTGTGACCTCGCGGTTGATAGTGATGTTCTTGTTATTTGTTGTGCGCTGACAAATGAAACTCGCCATATAATCAACAAAGATGTTTTGACAGCATTGGGAAGGGAAGAGGTTATAATTAATGTAGGACGTGGTGCTCTTGTTGATGAGAAAGAACTGGTGCAATTTTTGGTCCGAGGGGAGATTGGTGGTGCAGGTCTTGATGTGTTTGAGAACGAGCCTGATGTGCCAAGAGAGCTGATAAAGTTGTGTTGGCTCCACATTATGCTGGCCTAACCCCAGAATCGTTCGAAGTCTTGAACGAGGTGATTATAGCCATCTTGAAGGCTTTCTTTTCAAATAAACCTTTGTTGTCGCCTGTGCAGCATGAATGAAGTAATATTCACATATGGATGTATGTATCATGTATGATTGGAAGGTTTTTCCATCTATAAAGACTCGAAGGGTCAAATTCAACAGCATGTTGTATACTGATGCATTTAATAAATCCTTAAAACGAAAAGTTTTCGAAATTCTTTCTGCAGCTCTTGTCTATGGCATTATTTCGGTGCATTTTTAGGCATATGATTAAAGCACATATTGGACTGGATAGGTTGCAGTTGATAAAATGTTGTAAATTTTCACATCAAACTTCTGATTTGTAGCTAGAGACAGCTGATGAACCATATATTAGTCTATCATAGCAGATTGATGTTGCCATATTGCTGCAAATTGAAGTTGGGGGAAGTCAGCACCAAAATTTATCCCCCCCGGACTTCCTTCCAACATAGGCTGGTTGGAACACAAGTGAAAGCAATTCACTTAATTCATCATACAAAAATCCAAAAGCAACTGCACTTGAGAGAGAGAGATTGAATGAAATTACATGAACTGGCATTTTCCTAATTTGGATCAAGATCGCCCTTTGCTATGCCTTTCGCTGTAATTTGCATTAAAAGATTAATGAGAAAACTATCAGGAAAAATGAAAAATGAAGTGGTGCAGCAGTGGGAGTTTAGCGTAGACTACATATTTATTCATCATCAAACAATGACTTGACATAAAAGTACCTCACACACACATTACACAAGTGTGATCTTTGCATGAGGCCTCAAATTTTAACTTTCTCCTCAACTACCATATAGAAGCTCCCACATACACAGCTCATTGAGTCATGCATAACTCCTACTAATTTCCCAATCCGTCATACACTCCATCCCAAAACAGTTTCTCTTTTCAATTTGATGTAGCCTGTTAGTAGTCTTCCTAACAAGCATAGATGCCTTGGCATAGACACACAAAAGGCATCTAAGTCTTTGAGAAACTTGAGAAAATCCTCCCCAACATAATCCCACCTTTGGCTTTTTATTCCACCAAACTGGATACAAAATCATCCCTACGTCAAGATCCACCAGAAATTATGTTAAGTATCTCTAGTTTGTATCCATGAGGGTAGAGAGTAAAGACAAATTTGCAATGAAAGCGGTCCTATTCACTCACAAATTTTGTCACAATTATTAAATGGGTCAAGTTATGGTTGTCTCATGTAATAAAATAGCTTTACTTTGACATGACATGGTTACGACTTGTCAACACAAATTGTCACCCTTATTTACATCCCTAAATAACTCTTAGGGTATTAACCATAGTCTTTTAAGTAATGTTTATAAAATAATAATTTTCAGAATAATTGAATTAACAAATTCTTATTTATTCTCATCTGCACCCATTAATGTGTTGGACTTGTAAGTTTGTAACTGAATTTTTTTTTTTTTTTTGGCAGCTGAGCTCTGAACACACACCCCCTTATCTTGAAGAAATGATTACAAAACCCTTATCTTGGACAAATGATTACAAAAAACTCTGCTCGGCTCTCACAATTACTTTTTATTGGACATGTCCCAATCAAACCCCTCCCCCCTCTAAAGGATTATTTAGCTTTTTTTTTCTTTTTTTTTTTAACTAAACTTTCATTAACTCAAACAGACAAACAATCCACTTTTCAAACATCCCAGACCACTTTAAGAAGATAGAAGTTATTACAACAAAATACATCCATCAGATAAGGGAGAGAGAACATGCTTAGCCAATAGGTGTGCAACCCATTAACCTACCTTTCACCCAACTAAGATAGCACGAGATAAAAAAAATAAAGGCAGAAATACACTTTTGGTCCTTATATTTAGGGGGTGTTTTCAATTTGGTCCTAGTGATTTAAAACCATTCAATTGGGTCCCTGTATTTTTAAGTCGTTATCAATTTTACCTCTAGAGTCAACTCCGTTAGAAATCTGCCTACGTGGCAGACGGAAATTGCTCACATAAATAATTATGTCATTTAAAAATAATAAAAAATAATTTTTCTAAGCCACATCAGCGCCACGTATTATTCTTATTTTTTTTCTTTTTCTATTTTCCTTTCTTTTTTATTTTTTCTTTTCTCTCTCCTCTGTTCTTATTCTCCCCAGATTTCTCTTCTCTCTCCTTGTGCTATCCTTCATTTCCTTTCTCTAAATCTCTCTCTCCACCACTCGGAGTTAACCCATGTCCACAGTTTTGATTACAGGTCTAGTTCAGTTCAACTCATAGCCCCCAATCCCACTGGTGACGATATTGTCATTGGGGATCAGAAAGTAGCTCTGCCTTACAAAGAGTGGTTAGCTGATCTGGGAGTCAGTGTCTCGATGCCGAAGTCACTGGTCAATGAGTAGGCAAAATCATCTGGGGAAGGAAGCGAGGTGGAGTGAAGCACGGTCGGCAACAGCTAATTGGCTCAGGCGATTCTTGTTGTCGGGCGTAGGGTAGGACCCTATTTCGAGTTTCAGAGGTGAATCCTCATATGAAGGACTCTGACAAAATCAACCAAGCCTAACCAGCGAAGACGATCGGCGAGGTGTCTCTTCTCCACCACTAAATCGTCGATCGGCGAGGTCTCTCTCCACCACTAGACCGAGCTCGAAGACGATTTCCTAAATCTAAAATCCCTAAATCCCTAAATCCCTAAATCTCCCAAATCTCCCAAATCTCATTCGTCCCAAGGCTTCTGGTTTGGTTGCGGCGGCGCAGCATGGGGTAAGTGAGGACTAGCAGTGGCTGGAAGTCCAAGAGAGAGTCGCAAGGACTGTGGGTTTGCGGTGGGGATTGAGGTTCGTTACCGACGTTGGGCTCGCCGGCGTGATGGAGTTGAGTTGGGGTGTGGTGCGGTGGCCTGCGAGTTTAGCTGGGTGGCTTGCTGGAGGCGAGGATGAGTCGTGATGGCTGTGATTTGCCAATGGGCAGAAAAACACAATGCTGCTGGAATTTTTTTTTTCCTTTTCTGTTTGGTTTGATTGTTGATGAGTTCTTGGTAATGGTGGCTCGACCTTGATGGTGGTGGCTCAACCTTGATGGTGGTGGCTCAGCCTTGATGGTGGCGGCTTGGCTGTGTTGCGGTGAGATAAACTTTGGTTTATCTACTTGTGATTTTTTTTTTTTGGTTCTGTTTGGCCTTGAAAGCTGGTGCTTTTTGTGGGTTTTGTGGTGGGTAGATTTGGGACGAATGAGATTTGGGAGATTTAGGGATTTAGGGATTTCAGATTGTCTTGGGATGTCTCTACTACTCCTCGCTGCAGAGATCCAAATCCAAAAATCCCACCTGCGTTGGCTTCTCCAGAACCCTCCACCAATGTCAATTTCTCAAAAAAAAAATTTCATTGATGGTTATGATGCTTGTGGGTCTGTTTGGTTGCTGAGAAAATCAAGAAATGGAAAGAAATTTCTGGGTTTTCTGTTTTGTGCTGTATTTGCTCACTCGGTGCAAAATCTGATGGGTTTTTGCTTTTGGATTGGAAGATTGGTGGGTCTGTTTGGTTGCCGAGAAAATCAAGAAAAAATGGAAAGAAATTTCTGGGTTTTCTATTTGGTGCTGTATCTCACTCGGTGCAAAATCTGATGGTTTTTGCTTTTGGATTAGAAGATTGGGATGTTATTATTTTCTTGTTCATAATGATGAAAATCAAAATATTTTATTACATGATGTGATTGTTGTTGCTGGAACCAAAAAGTGAAATCTTGTTTGAGTTGTTGAGTTGTTGGTGTTTGGCTGCCAAGAAAAGGAAAGAGAAAATTGAAAGTTTAAATAGTATTTTTATTTTATTTTATTTTATGTTAATTTAGAAATTAAGATTTAGTTTTATTTATTTATTTATTATTTGTTTGTTGCTGACTTGGCAAATAATGTTTGACTCAGCAATTTTTGTCTGCCATGTAAGCATTCCGTTTGCCACGTAGGCAGATTTCTAACGGAGTTGACTCCAGGGGTAAAATTGATAACGGCTTAAAAACACAGGGACCTAATTGAATGGTTTTAAATCACTAGGACCAAATTGAAAACACCCCCTAAATATAGGGACCAAAAGTGTATTTCTGCCAAAAATAAATAAATAAATACTAGAAAAAGAAATATTACTAATTATGTCAACAAGTACTCAATTATTAGATTTATGTGCATTATTTAAGACATTAACAATTTAACATATTGCTTCGAGAATAAGTGTTATGTTATCTTTGTCGTGTATTATTTGCCTTTCCAGAGTGAGTGTAATGGGTCCCTTTACCACAAAGCCCATTACAAAGGATTATTTATTTATCTATTATTATATAGATTAGTTAGCTATTTGGCTATGCATATACTTTACCAAAATGTTCTTCAATTTTTAAGTTTTAATGATAATCAAAATAAAAAAAAATAATTTAAATATGGTTTAGATTTATTTTAAAGTACTCAAAAAAAAAAAAACAACAATTTGCTTCAAAGAAACCCCGCACGACTACCTCACTCAGTTCGCGCCATCGCCATCACCAACGCCGGAGCCGCCTTCTCCGAGAGCGTCGCCGACAGCGCCCTCACGCTGTTGCTCGATGTCCTGTGCAGAATATCGGCCGGTTACCGGTTTGTCCGGTCCCCGTTGTGGCCTCAGAAGGGGGAGAGTCAGAGCACCCACTTGGCTCCAAGGTTTAATTATGTCTCTCTGACCCTCACTTTTGAATTTTCTTGTTTTTGTACTATGATAGTTGATTTGATTGATTCTCAAGCATTTTAGTTACTTGTGTGTGAGCTTTTGAAGAGACATGAAAAAACTAGAGTTGGGATTGTTAAAGTTTCTTTTTGAAGTTCAGTAGCCAGTATATATATACTCGTAGAAGAGTTTGATTGTTGGACACTCAAACTTTGGGTTATTGGCTAGCTGAGAGATTGGATTACTTGGGATACAATACAATTAGTTTCATAGTGTAATTTATAATATGTCCAATGTTTGCGCAATAGAGACCGAGTGTGGAATATATATATATATATATATATATATATATAGATCATAAGATTGGCTTGTGGCCATGAGAGATGGAAAGATGTAAACTTTGGGTCTTCTGATTAGATTTTTGTCTATAAGAACACCATTTTGTAATCCTTTGTTAAGCCTTGTGTTAAAATTGTTGAAACATAGCTTTTATACCATGCTAAAATTGTTGTTGGGTTATTGAGAATGACAAAAAGAGAGAAGATAGAATAAAACGGAAGCAATTTACGTGGTTCGGCCTGATGGCCCATGTCCACAGCAGAAGCCCCTGAACAGCTACATCTAACACCTTGTGTCGTTTTGCTGCGATGGTTTCTAGATCTAATTAAGAACATAATTTTGTTTTCCTTGACTTAACAAGGTTTTTTTTTGTGGCTTAACAAAGTTTTGGGTTATATAGATGGTGAAATTTGAGTAAGATGCTGAAATAATCTGGCTTGAGGTCATGTTATTATTCTGTCACTTTTATGTGTGGGACTACATTGGCGTGCATTATTCCTTAACATCATGGGAGAATTTCGTCAACCCCTCAGCCCACTTCAAGCCAAAAATAAACTTTGTTTTTATTCCTGTTCATGATATTAAACACATTTTGTTACTAATTGTCAATGAAGCTTGATATGTGCCAGTGCCACAATGTCAACCTGGATGTAGCTATTTTTCTCATTTTGGTGATGTTTTACCTCATAATCTTGCGAAGTTCTCTCTCTCTCTCTCTCTCTCTCTTAGCAGTTCTACTTTCCTCTATACTTTGACACTTTGTCTCCATCCCATCCACAATGTTCAACTGATATATACATCATCTAATTAGAATAGAATGTCTATGATTGCAGTTAGGGGGAAAGAGAATTGGGATTGTGAGGCTGGGAAGTATTGGCTCTGAAGTTTCAAAAAGGCTTCTGCCATTCGGCTGCAGCATTGCCTACAACTCAAAGAAGAAGAAGGCATCTGTTCCATTCCCCTACTATCCAAATATTTCTGACTTTGCTGTAAATAGTGATGTTCTCATTGCATGCTGTGCCCTGTCAGATGAAACTTACCACATAATAAACTGGGATGTCATAATGGCATTGGGAAAGGGAGGAGTTTTAATTAATGTTAGATGAGAGGCTCTTGTCGATGAGATGGAACTGTTGCAGTTCTTGACAAGAGGTGAGATTGGTGGTGCAGGACTCAATGTTTTTGAGAACAAGCTTGATGTGCCGAAAGAGCTATTTTTGCTGGATAATGTTGTATTGTCTACCCATTGTGCTGTTGCGACTTGCGACCCCAAAATGCTTTGATGCATTGGAGGAGCTGATAATCTCCAATTTATAGGCTTTCTGTTCAAATAAACCTTGGCGGTCACTGGTCAAGCTGGACTGGAGGAACACCAGATACAGCATCATCTCATCCAAGTGAACATTAAGGGATTCACAAGTTGAAATCAGCTCGTTTGAAACATTATAATGTCCTAGAGTACTAAACCCTCAGATACTAATTTCTTTTCATGGTTCTTGTGAATCAGTAAATGGCATATCAAATTCGCAGGAATTTAACAATCGAGCTGGAAATAAATGGCTCATAAAGACTTGATGGGGGAAAATAGAATTTTGGGTTATTCAGACATGCATAACTATAATTCTGTAATTGTTCTCCAACCATTGACATAAAAAGTGGTAAGTTTCCCATTTCTCATGCACCAGGTATGCTCCCGCGAGTCGGAAGAGATACTCTCCATTTGAAATAGATCAATTTTATGGTTTTGCTTAGATATTACAAATCTAAAGGTGTATACACTGTCACATTATTTAAAATTAAAAAAAAAAAACGTGTTAGTCTGTACAATATTAAATCTAGAAAATGAAGGGTTTGGCTTACTTGGAGGATGTCCATTTAACTGGAGATCTCTATTTAGTTAAATGATATATTGTCATGTCATCCACTCTTTGAATGAAGGGTGGAGATGAAAACTAGTAAGCCACATTATTTTTCAAGAATTGAAACTAACAGTGCACTAACGGAGATTGGCATCAAGGATTAACAAATCGGGATACCCCACGATGAAGTAAATCGCACAACACCATTGATGAAAAAGATGGTGATTTCCAGTTTGGTCGATTGGATCAAAGTAGTCAGCATCATGTGCTAAAAATTCTCTTGGGCAAAATCTCTTCAAGCCTATTATTAATCTAGGTTGCCTGCAAAAACTTTATAATGAGGTCTCAAATTATGCCATGTTCTTCTTGCAATTAAGAACCAAAACATGGGATGCTTCTATTGCAATTTTTTGGTGTTGTATGCTAACTAGGTTGATTGTTTGTAATGGGGTTAGATGATCTTTCCATGAGTGGCCTTATGTGGGTTTATTATTGAAAGCACGTCAGGTGCTTGAAAAAAGTTCTCATAGGGGTTTGTTGTCAACCTTTTGGCTTTAGCTATTGTATCTAACGAAAATATGGTGTAACCAACCAGCCAACTGAAGGGAGTTGATTGTTAAGCTACGTTTTTTATTTTTTAGAATGTAATTCATGGGAATGCTTTGTTAAGACATTGTAACTCATGAGAATGCCTAGTTAGCAACTATACTTGTATCTTATATCATTGTAAGTTTTCTTTTGGAGCAATAGAAGCTTCTCTTTTCATTCAAAATATCAATCATTTCGTGTGCTAAGCATGCTCTGTTTTGGGTTCTGTTTTGATATCTCACAAATATTGAATTGAATTTATCTAAAGGCATTAGGAGGGATTCTTTTGTGTGCTAATCTGTTTTGGGTTTTGTTCTTTATTTAGTGTATGACATGTATCACTCTTTGTAATCTTTGTTTTACTTGGTTTTTCTTAAATATATCAATCTTTTTTTAGGAAAAGAAGAAGAAAAAAAAAAATTATCCAAAAGAAGAGATGGGAAAATACCTAATTAGATGGTCTTCTCTATACTTAAAAAATGTTTGAAAATAGATAGATATTGAGACTATGATTTGTTCCCCCCCTAATTTTCTTCTTCTTTGGATTTTTCTGATTGAGTTTAATCTCTAGTTTGGTTTTGAGAAAAAAGAGATAAGAGGGAAACAAGCGCAATAAAGCACGAGTACTTTTTTTTGTCTCCGCGTGTTGTTCCAAACAATTTGTTAGTTTCATTTTACAAAGTGGCTTGTTAGTTTTGATTTCCACCGTTATTGAAACAATGGATGATATGGAAACATGTCATTGAAAGTCCTTTTATGAGAACGACGCAACAAATAAGGCTAGTACCTTGTCATTATGGTGCGGACCATGAAACTACGACAGCAGAAGCTATCGACCACAATTTGGTTTGGTGCATTTAGATCCAATCCAATTTTGCTTTCAGCTTTGCCTCTAATTCCCCAAGCCAACCGCAGCATTTATTGTACTTTCCAGGTGTCAGGCTAGATCAAATCGTTCGTGGTTTGGACCCACATTTTCACCACCAATTTGGACCACTTCAGCAATTGCCAAGGAAAATTAGTCCGTGGTTTAACACGAAAGGAATATCATCCAATTGTTTGGGCACTGTAAGTAACTTTCCTTGTCCTAAAAAAAATCCAAACGTGGAATAAAACGTGGATTTGTTGAGAGTATTATGATTGTCATATACCGTGGTTGTTTTAGTGTGATTGTCTGCAATCAAATGGGTCATTATGGTGTATCAGAGCCTTCCTGGATCTTTTGAGTTACATCATTATGTATCTGCATCGTCATTTCTTGAAAGACCGAAGTCATATTTTGCATAATCTTGGTTGGTATAATTATAGTGAAAGTGGACAATAATCTAGAAGAGAAGTAATTTCAATGATTTAAAAATAATAATAATAGTAATGTTAACCTTTGTCATTGGTTTATTTTGTTTAAAAAAAAAAAAAAAGTGTAAAAATAAGTTATACCCAAGTAGCCAACCAAATAAACAAAATAAACTAGAAAATAATTAAACTAAGACAAATTGGCCCTAAGACTTAATAATAATAATAAAATTAAAATAGACACAAAATGATATTTTCCTTCCTCTTTTTATATGAATAAAATTGGGTATTAAAATATCATTTATCTTCTTCCTTTTATGGGAATGACGTTGATGTTTGCATATTTTAAAGAAGAAAATATATCGTATATTAAGATGAAAGACCTGAAATATCTACGAGCAGGAATAATATCACATTACATACTATATAACCACTAGTTTACATCAATTGATCCTTAGCTCTTTTGGGCTAAAATACGAGCAATTGAATTTATTTGGTGTGGTGTATTTGAGGGAAAACCAACCTAAAAAAGCAGCTAAGATTTTATATTTGTACCTTAGATAACAGTTGTGAATACAAATTATATTATCTTATTTTTTATTTTTTGTATTCCACTTTATACTTCATTATCAACCGCTAGACTTTTTTTTTTCCTTATAAAATTGTTAAAATGGAAAATAGAAAAAATATATCAAGTTTTAACATTTTTTTTTTAATGGAAAGTAATTGCTTTACCTAAAAGAGAACTTTTGAACACAATAAAATATCAAGCAAGAGGACAAATTATTTATGTCTTTAATGGCTGGCCGTGAAGGGTAGGTTCCTTTCAAAAAATACAAGTGTCAGAAAAGTGATCGTCGGATCATCACCGGACCCAAACCGAATCTAAAGAAAAACTATACGACAGATTGCTTGGTGCATATGGGAAAGGGTTGGGGCCAGTGTCCCGTCACCGGACCCAAACCGAATCTAAAGAAAAACCAAATTGTGAAAAATAAAAATAAAAAGCATTTTGATGATCAAACTTTCAAAATCAAAAGATGAATATCAATTCTTATTATCAAAGCAGAGGATGGCCAATAGCAAGGGCAAACCCATAAGTTATGACAAATACATGACACAATAATAGCGTCCAAAACCAAAACATGAATAAAAACAAAATAGTAAATTAATGACATTGACAATAATATTGTGGCCACCACCAGAGTACTGCTCATTTTGAAGCAAGAGCATCCTGGGTCTTCCTGAACAACTTGTGCTGAATATGCTGAGAAAAGGTACGAGGTGGGAATAGTGGTGGCTCTGTCTCAGACACAACCTCCGGCAGTGGTTTCAGAATGATCTTCTCCTTTGGTGGCTCACAAAACACTGCCCAAGAAATCCTAACTTTCTCCTTGTTGACCAGCCCTCTGTGAAGAATACTCTTGAACTTGCCATTGCTCAAAATCTCTATAGTGTCCCCAATATGCATGATGATAGAATTTGGAACACATTTTGCTGTGACCCACTTGCCTTGATAGAAAAGTTGAAGGCCGGGTACCATGTTGTGGAGAATGAAAGTAAGTGCACTTACATCTGTGTGGGCTTCAACACCAAGAGCCAATTCAGGTTGAGGGCATTTGGGATAGTAGTTAATTTTCATTTGGAGAAGTAATTCTTCTAGGCCACCAACTTCCTTCTCCAGCCTTCCTTCTTCTAATCCCAAAGCCAGGGATAGTGCGGAGAATATCTTGGATGCTAGGCCTCTCAGTTGCCTTGCGTACTCGCTTGTGGCCACACTGCATATAGAATATCACATAAATTTTTTAAATAATTACAAAAAAATCTCTGTCCTCTAAGAAAATTAAAAGTTGCATTTTTAAATTTGTAACCAAACTGAACAAGATTCTCTCTGTTTCATCAATTTCATATATATATATATATATATATATTATTGTGTATATAGACTATTACCTCATTTAAAATTTTAAATAATGTGACACGTTGTACAATTTTAGATATGTAATATTTAATCTGAATCATGAAATTGATCTATTTCAAATATATAATACAATTTTCCACCAAACTTTTTTTTTTCTTCCACCAAAGAAATAAAGAGTAATTTATTTTAGGATTTTGTTAACGGATGACCTACTTGCATTCATTAAAAAGCATTAAATACTTACTCTTTATGAGAAATAACAAATTTTTAATATTAAAATAATAAATAAATAAAAATTACAATACCGTTAAAAGCTGTCTTTGTGAAATGCTTCTTTATCAAAACCTAATTTTTAATCATTCCAAAGTCGTTATATACTTGGCCGGGAAACCTCTGTCAGGAATGTAATTCATTTAAAAAGTACTCGAATCTTAATATTTAATGTCTGATAAACTAGGAGACAACTCTGTTTATATATTTTTTAATTTAGTATAATTGACCATGTAGTTTAATATAATTGACCATGTAGTTTATCAGACATAAAATATTAAGATTTAGCTTACATGTAGTCGCTTGGTGTCTTTGGCCAAATGGACATGTCACGCTTGTCCTCAGGGTAAACAAGATGGAAGAAATAGTCCTCCCACTCGAGCTGCCCACTAGCATTATTGGCTAGCTTGCTCCCATACCCTTGAATCTTGCCTGAGGCTTGGTCATTAGCATATTTTTCCTTTTCCTCAATTGGGAGATCAAAGAAGACCTGCCCTGCTTTTTTCACGCGCTCCAAGAGGTCTTGTGAGATGCCATGGTTAACAAGGTGCATCACACCCCATTCCGTGGCGGCTTTCTTTAACTCCTCGCGACATTTTTCTCTGATACCCTCATCCTCAGATTCTATGTCCTTCAAATCAATGGTTGGAACTTGAGGCCCGTCATTATTTTTCTCTTCCTCGAAGATATTGCCAATGCTGTTTAGCTCTTCTTCGGGTCTCACATACTCCTTTGGAATTGCTTGGATCCCACTGCTTGACAAGCTCTCAACTCTTGGAGCAACTGGTGCAATTGATGTCACCATGGTATAACAAATAATGGGGGTACTTGTTTCTCTCTTTGTTTAATTGCTCACAAACTTTTCGTTATAGCAAGAGATGTCAACTCTACGTGCTCCAATCCTATCATCTTTTTGAGGCTTTTATAGCAATGTGTTTCAACTATAAACTATTACAAACGAATGAACCAAGTAAAAAAAAATAAAAAATTGTAGATGGAGAGTAGAGAGCTACCACCTAGTGCAAGCGTGTTTGTTGGGTGCCACGTGATAAGCTCACTTACCAGACTCATTAGCCATAATTATCACGAGAAGTTGGGATTGACTGGAAGGTAAAGCACGGGGTAATCCTAACCATCCAGACTGACTCTCATCTAGGATACTCCACGGGTCATGTACGTAAATATAATTCTTATGGCAACTACCCCACTATAGTCTATAGTCTTCTTAAAACCTTGACATTCGTTCATAAATAAATGGTTAGCTAATTTACACTTTAAATTCTATAGCTTAGGTACTATAGTTCAGGGATGTTAACTAATTAAACTCCATAGTTTACAAAATAACAAATTAAACCCCAAAATTTCAAAAAATAACAAATTAAATCTTGAAATTTCAAAAAATAACTACTTAAAACTTAATCCATGTAACTAGTTCAGGACTTTAATTTGTTACTTTTTAAAATCTCATGGTTTAATTTGTTATTTTTGAAACTATATAGTTTAATTTGTTACACATTTTAAACTATAAGGTTTAAATTGTAATTTTTCCTAAATGGTTAAGATTTTGCTAGACCATCGATATTTAAATAAATATTAGTATTGTTTTGACATTTATTTTAAAATTTTGATTATTTAACCAAATTTAAATCACTCATTTATTAATGATTGATCAAGGTCAAGAGCTTTATAGCTCAATAGACGCTCGCGTTTTTCAGCCTCAAATTTCCTAATTCTCAGTACTTGTTGTATGGAAAAATAATTTACAAATAATTAAGATTTTAAGAATTTTATGATAAAGACAGAAAGTTTTACTAAACAGTCTTAGAAGATATATACCCAAAAAAAATAAAAAGTCAGTGAGTGCTTGATTAACTCACAAGTTACATCTTGTTTATTCTTCTTTTTCTTTCGTCAAAAGAATAAAAAGTCACCGAAGTAACTCAATTGGTTGATTAACTCACAAGTTTTTTTTTTTTTTGATAAAAATTAACTCACAAGTTATACCTTGTTGATTAACTCACGTTCTCTCTTTTTTTATTTTTTAAACATTTTTAACATTACTTGACAGTTGACACAAAATCTTATGTTAAATTTACGAGAATTGTATAAATAATCAAAACTGTGAGTATTGATTAACCTTATTTGATAAGAGCGCGTATGATCCTCCACATTTTACAATAGAAGTTTACGCATGAAATTCAAAGAAAATCTCCACTATAGTATGGGATGTGTTCAATAATCAATATCTGGCCGCGCGTGGTATCACATAACAATGCCAGATTTTTGTAGCAATAAAAAACAATGCCTTTACCAAAAAAATAAAAAATAAAAAACAATGCCAGATTTCGTAGCATAAAGCAGTTATACACCCAAGTTGACTAAACTCGAAAGGGAAAGAGAGTTGGACATTAGGTCCAGACCCTAGCCGAAAGCAAATACGACCCGTTAAAGGCAGAGAAGTGCATAAAGCAAATTTTTTTTTTTTTTTTTTTTGAATAGTAGGAGAAAAGTATTCATTAAAGAAAAGAACTTGAAAGTTCCGTATTACATATAGAAACAAAAACCTGAGACCCATTACAAAAATTCAATGTGAAAAGACCATTAAGCAAGAGCATGGGAAGCTCTATTGGCATCACGCCTAATCCAATTAATTACATAAAATAAACTTACTTATTTAAAGAAAATTAAAAAAACTGACTAGGCTAAAGGAAACACCGACTGCCCTAAGAGCATTCACATTCGGTTAGTCAAAATTTCTCTACTTTACCTCTTCAAAAACCTACTTTTCTATTTTAGATATCAATTTTTACAACATACCTCATATCACATTCTTTATTTTACAGTATATCTTATTAAAATATTATATATATTTTTTCTTCTTCTTTCTTTTTTCCCACTCCCTCAACCACCACATCCCATGAGAGGAGAGAGAATGAATAAACAAAGAAAAAATAATTTTACCTCTCATGAACAGTAGTAGGTAACAATACCTATTACTGTTGCATGATGTATTTTTTTGAGCAAAAATGAAGCACCGGTTGGGAGGCTTTTTTTGTGAGATTTTATCAACAGTACAAGCCATTTTACCTTAAAAATGGCTTTAGCTGCCCGGATGGGAATGCTCTAAAGAGTGAACGATCAGGATGGTGCTAAAGAACTTTGTAGCTACCTAGGCGGCTAGGCCCCAAGAGGCCAAGATGCCCTCTCGATGGTTTATTTTCTGAGCTCTTGCTCTCAACTCTCAACCTTCCTTTTGGAATACAAGCTGCTCCCACTGGAACATATCCTTTACATTTTATTGAAAATAAAGAGTGTAATTTGCAGTTAAGATTTTATTTTTTGAATCAAATAAAGTACAAAGTGTCACATTATTTCAAATAAGGTGATACTTTGTAATATTTAATCCAAACTATGAAAAAAATTTATTTTAAATGAGATGATCATTATCCCTCTCGTAGTTTTTTTTTTTTTTTTTTTAATGGCGCATCCAAAGATTGTTATGGAAAAAGAATATAGCATGCATTAAAATTGTTATGATATAGTACTGTTTAGAAAGTGTACTATAAAACTATTTTTTGCTAAATTACTATAAAACTATTTAGAAAGTGTACTATAACTCTAGTGCATATTGTGATATGGAATGGACCGTCTCAAATAAATTTGTCTCGTGCATTGATGAGTACAAAAATTTTGTTGGAAAGTAACAGCAGCACCTACAAATGGAATAACTGAGAGAATTATGAACATGTGGTTCTATACTAGTGATCAAACTAAATATAAATTATGAGCTTGACATATATCTAATTCACTATAAATTATGAGCTTGACATATATCTAATTCAAATTTCTAGTCAATTAAATATACAATTTCGTAAATTGAAAGTGGAGAAGTAGAATGGAATACAAAATTATATGGTCATCTCGATATTGGATTAAAAAAACTTTGAATGTATTTCCTTAAAGATAATTTGGGTACAGCTCATGCTTTATTACTTTATTACATATATAGATTGAAAGGGGAGCGAGAATTTGTATTTTTTCCTTTAGAAATGTAGATTCTATCCTTGCATGCCAAAATGTATTGCTAATGGTGCTACAGTAAAGTTGTCTTCTTGCCAAAATGTCAAGCATAACTAATGGATCATGAGGATGACTTTGGTTCCGTGGGATGTCATTTGTAGTGATATGTCTTTCATTTGTGATAAAATTCTTGTCATTTGTGTAACATCATAAATGATAGGTATTTTACTATAAATGACGTCCCGTCTATTTTACTATAAATGACATCCCGACAGGACGGTCCTATAAAAGGACCAAAGAATTTATACGGATCACAATGTTTTGTTTGTTTATTATAAATAAAATAAAAATTACTTGAGTCTTTCATCTGACTACCTTTATATATATATATATATATATATATATATATATATATATATATATATTAATATATATTAAGTATGTCCCTAATTTTATTTTCACCATTTCACATATATGATGAAATAACTTCAAATTAGATTGAAATTATAACTTTTAGTTATGGGATTTGGATGTGAATCCTACCAATTAATTGTGTTTCTCTTAACTATTTGTTAAAAATAAAGTTACCTAATACCTATCCCAGTCAGGGCCGGCCCCAGGATAAGCCCAACAAGACCTGGGGCTTGGGCAACCCTCCTCACAGAAGCAACCAAAGAGAGAGAAAAAAAAATTAATATATAGAAAAGAAAGAAAAAAATCTAGCTTCGGGATTGTAACTGGTGGCATTTTGATGTGCGTGTGTCCAAAAAACAAAGGAGCTCCAAGCTTCAGCTCACCCCCACATTCTCCTTTTGCCAATGGAAAGCAACTCTAAATGGGTGGCAGCGCAATAGGTCTTGTTCGAAGAGCTTTTGCGGAATAGCTGCAAGAAGAGAAACACTGAGATGAGGTTGTCAACTTCACACGTATACTACTAGCTTGCTAAAAAAAAAAAAAAGTATGAATCTTTTTCCAAATGGGGTTGTCACCCATTGGCACCCTATACGAAGCACACATAAAGTTAAAAAAGCCATTTTTTTTCTTTTTTTTAAATTTTGACATTTCATTTTTTGTTTTGCACAAATGTTATTTGTGCTAGGCTTTGGGTTGGTTTTTTTTTTTTTTAAAATCTTTGAAACGGGGAAAATGAAGTATTTTTTTCTTTAGTACAGATACAATGATGTAGGGTGTAAAAATTACATTAAAACAAAACTTTATTTGAAAGTTAAAACCAAAATTTCATAAAACTAAATACTAAAACAAAATTCAATGGAGACCATTTAAAAACAAAAAAAATTGATGATTCATTGTATTTCATTATATATTTCTTTTTGGGTGGTGTTATTTTCACCACTTTTTATTATTTATATATCATTAATGCGAAAATAACAAAATTTATTATATTTCATTACATATTTATTTTTGAAAATGGTGCGAAAATATCACTTCTTTTTTTTATTTTTTATTTTAATGTAATTTAAGCTAAAAATGTAATTAATGTAATCTTATTTTTTATTTTTTTAACATTTTTTTTAATATTTGATAATATGCGGAGAATCAAAATCAAGAAGGGTTTGGACAATCCATATCTCGGGGTGAGGCCTGATCCCAGTCCTATCGAATCAAAGCAAACTTGACAAAATACTGAAAATGATGATGATGTCAGAGTCTCACATGTCCAAATCAGTAAAAAAAAAACCCACCGAAATCCAGAGTCTTCCGCCCAAAAAAGGTTGGGAAAAAACCAATGCACCTGACGTGTTAAGAGTAACATTAACTTTAACATAAAGCGTGTATGCCAAGTTTTAGTCCAAAGCAGACCAACAACTAGTCAACAATTCTGCAGCTTACGCACGTTTCAGCTAACCCAACACAGAGCTTCAACCATGCACTGCTCGTCGCAAGGCGGAGAGGCCGAGAGGGAGCTGGGAGCTCTAGAGGAGTGGGTCATATTGAACGTCACTCTCACTCTCACATATAGGAGTGGGTCCTACACTTATAGGTAGGTGAGGTCCATGCTCATCATCATGCCCATGCATGTGAGAGCGTTATTGCTTTGTGTATGCATTTATACCATATGCAGTAATAAATTGCGTTGAGCGACAAATAGAAAGGAATAGGAAATAGCATACCCGTGGTGCCACGACAAGAGTACTTCTCGAATACAAATATATATGAACCATCTAGTTCCACAGCTGGCTGGTAATATACATATATATATTTTTTTAATTTCGTTAAAAATAATAGATATTATCGGGATAGTTTAAGCCAATGTGTTACGGTTTAATAAAAATTAAGACCAATCTTTTTTTGATGAATATAAATTTCTTTACTCTCTTTTTAAGTATAATCTTTTAAAATCTCATTTATTTTAGGTACAGTTTAGTTATACCCAATTTATTTTTATCTCATCAAAATTAGTCTGGAATTTAAGCCTATATACGTAGGGCATACGCATTCAAGAGAATAAACGGTAATTAAGCTTTTCTATAGATATGGAATTTGTAAAGGAAAAAGAAAGAAAAATTAAAGGTCAGAGAACTGCCAGCTAACCTGCCAGTTTTGCTGCCACATCAATAGCTGACATGCTATTTATAAATTATATACATGTTTAACTTCTAGAATGGTTCAAATGAAGATTCCTTTGACTCTATTCTTTTGGTTCGAGATCTAGAGGAGGTATAATGGAACAATGAAGTGGTAGGTGATGACTCGTGTTTGCAACTTTCAGTCAACAACGGTATCTGCCTCTTACTCTTTAATTTTACTTACTTTCTTTTTCTCCACCCCTTGCCTTTATTTCAACTATATTTGATTTTGTGTTGTGTCATCATATGGTTGGTTCAATTTTTTTTTTTTTTTGGAAGAGTAGGGCTTTAAGTATGCCAAAATTTGTGAGAGTAAAGGTACTTTGGTCTGTAGGTGACCTGAATAATTTCATCTATAACGAGAAATTGTTCATACATGTTTATCATGCTAATTTGAAAATTAAAACGTAGTAAGTTTATTTTAGAGGGGTAGAAATCCAGAACCCTACAAAGTGGTGTTTTAAATGTTTATCATCCTAACTTGGAAATTAGACGTGTTAGGTTTAATTGAGAGGGGTAGCTGTGGAATGATTACATTCAAAGATTAATCACCAAAACTTGGAAAGTTTTGTTTCTGAAATCTAGGGGCAGGGTCATTGTTTTGAATGAGAGTGAAGTCTCTATCTGACTTTTAATAGTTTCCCTCTTTCTTTTTAATGTTTACTTTTTTTATCTGTTAAAGAGGGCATGATCGTTATGCAATTGATGTACTTTTAAGGGTAATAGTGTAATACCAATATGGCATCGAGCAATTTTCCAACATACTAGGAAACTTATATTAGAGGTTTTATGATAATGCTTTTTAAATTATTTATTTATAAATGAATTAAGATTTATGTGCATAAATTTCAATTGGTAGAATTTTTAGAAAGTATTAAATTTTCTATGATGATAGGATAAAATACACTAACTTCTATTTATAGAAAGTATTACATTTTCTATCTAAATATGATAAGCGTGTATTTTGGCAAAAAAAATAATGATAAGCGTGTTTTTTTGTTTTATTTTAATTTTTTTTGCCTTCTCAAACAATTACAGGCACCCCTCTTACCTCTCTCTACCAACTCTTCCGATCTCTCTTTTACTCAACAGCTGCTCCACCACCAAAGAAGCACTTTCCGCTTTAACCAATCTCAAGACCCCCATTTCATGAGAAACACTTAGGTCCCGCCATGGGATTTTTGTTAATTTTGATCAAATTTGTGTATTTTGTGGTAAATGTTATGTCTGTATTGATAAATGTGTGTTTATTGTTGTAAAAATAAAATATGTGAATTATGGTAAAATTTGTGATATTTGTGATAAAGTTAACTTTACTACAAATTACACACATTTTACAACACCTAACGGACATTTATCAAAACACACACAACATTTTATCAGAATACACACAAATATTACAAATTTTGACACGTTTAACAGGATGGTCTCGCAACAGCATCTAAGAATTTCCCCCCATTTGATGTTATGGAATTCCAACCGAAGACTCAAATCTTTGAGATTTTGGGTTGATAAACCATTGTCCTGGTATATGAGCAAATCGCTACGAGAATCTCAGGTATATCAAACCCATTTTGTTAGTCATGTTTAGAAAAATCAACTTTTTAAAAAAATATCAGTAAATGTAGTATCTTTTTAAATATCTTCATGAGTTAAATTGTAGTGATCGAAATAAGGGTATTGGCTTTTCAATTAAAATAGATGGTAAGTTAGTAAAGTTATTAATATTGTTTTCATAAACTTTTCAAAGAACACTATATTTTGTGACATACTGACATCCCTAAATAGAAGAGAGAACCAACAAAATAAATCAAGTAAATAATATATTTTACACTTGGGTTTTATTTATGCAAGTATAACATTATTGGGTAAATAACATTTTTTTCCCTTGGGTTTTATTCATGCAATTATAACATTATTGGGAATAATTAATGTTTAGAACCACGTCAATCACATCTAACGTAGTATATTCAATCGTTTTTTTTTTGATAAGTGTATATTCAATCGTTTTAATCCATCACTCCAACGGTCCTTAGATTTTAATAAATGTATATATTAACAAATGCAGATTAAGACAAGTGTCACTATCTTCTTATCACCGGGTCCTACTCCTACCCACTTCAAAAGGTATCTTTAAAAAATATATGTAAATTGCAGATTAAGACAAGTATCACTATCTTCTTATCACCGGCTCCTACTCCTACCCACTTCAAAAAAATATATGTAAATTGCATGAACAATTGAACATATATTAACCGGGTCCCACTCCTTTTTTTTTTTTTTTTTTTTTTTTTTTTAATATATACATTTCGGAAGGAATGATGTTTCTTGTCACCGGATCCTACTCCTACCCACTTCAAAAAGTATCTTAAAAAAATATTAAAAATTATATGTAAATTGCATGAACATATATTAACAGGGTCGTACTCCTACCCACTTCCTATCAAGTATCTTCTTCTTCTTCTTCTTTTTTAATATATACATTTCGGAAGGAATGATGTTTGAACGTTAGATTTGTCCGTTAGAAACAAAAAAAAAAAAAAATTGTCGATTGACCTAAAGATGATTGGCATATCAAGTATCAATTCTCATTAAAGTAATTTCCATTAATGATTTTAATAAAATTTGGATTAAATAGTATATTAGAGTATTTGAATACAAGGGGTATGATTTGAAAAAAATAAAGAATATTAATAAAACCGCATCAAAATGAGGTGTACTAATTTTGTCTTTCATAATATTGTATTTTATAAAAGAAACAAATCGTAATGGTAGAACAAACTATAATATGCACTTAAGGAAGTGTAAATTACGAGTTTGATGCCTTATGATAACATAATCATTTGAGGTCACCCCAAAGCCATTGGACCTAGCAATAACTTGGTGCGTGTGGCACGGAAGACTACATGTGCCTATGAAATTAGACGGGGTGAAGTTTCAAACACACATGTTATTAAAACATGATTTAGGTAGTACTTTTATTGAACTACTTTCTTATTATAGTGAAGGGTTTAATCAAGCTATGCATATTGAGAGTTACAACTACCCTTAATAACTTTTTGGCACAAATATTTTTTTAGTCCCTATATTTTGGGGTTGTTTTTATTTTAGTCCATATGTTTTATAATATTTCATTTTGCTCCTTAGTTTTTTGGACATATGTTATATTTGATGAGAAGTTTAAAAAAAAAAAAAGAAAAAAAAAAAAGGAAAATAGGAGAAAGATGGACTTAAATAAACTTGCATCCAAAAACCAAGAACTAAAATAAACGTTATAAAATAGAGAGATCAAACCAAAAATGTATTAAACTTTATATATATATATATATATATATATATATATATATATATATATATATATATATATATATATATATATATAAAGAGAAAGAAAAAAAAAAATGATGTGTAAACATCATGGAGCCTTCTCTTTGACACGTAAAACTTAGTCCTGCCATCAGACTACTAGTTGACTATTCCTACTGGACTGATACGATTGTTCTATGTGGGCTAAAGTTTGGAACACCCTACAAATTAATCCCTTTCCTTAATTTCCACCAAACTATCATCGTACGAGCAATGTCCCCATTTCCAAGTAGCTATAATCTAGTATCTGCCTTCCAAAAATCAAAATGGCTTACATTAGAATTTGGAAATGATGCTTGATATTAAAGAAGGCTAAGAACACGACTTAAAAAACAATATGAAATGAAAAAAAATCTTCTTTTCCCCACCCCTGGCCCGTCAAGAAAAACCAAAGCCACTTTCTTCTTCTTCTTTTTTTTTAAATAAAATAAAATAAAAAATTCTTATTACAATTTTGATATTTTTGTCCTTTTTCCTGAGTAGATTTTCTTATATTTTTATATGAATATATAGTGAATTCTCTCTCCCTCTTTATATATATATATATATATATAATTTATTGATTATTATACTTTTTAATATACAAAGATTTATTAATAAAGTAGAAAGCAACTCTTTGCTATTTTATCAATGACTTTAGCATTCAAATTCTTCATTGTGAAAATTTGTATATAAACAATTAAATTTAAATAATAATTCATATATTTATTTCCCCTTTTTGTCTTTTATATATGCCCATATTCCATTTCTTTAATATTTGACATTAAAGAAATCATACGCTTGTAAGAGTGGATGTCAGACTGTCAGTATCAGTATGTCACAACAATACACGTTTTCTTCTAGCTCATTCCCCCTTTTTTTTTTTAATTATTTGACATTAAAGTAATCAGAAGTTAGATTTTATTTATTTTGTTATTATTATTATTAGTTTTTATAGTAGTCAAAAGTTAGCTTGTAAAAGTAGGTTTCACAACAACCCACATTTTTTGGCAGCGTATGACAACATAATTGAGTCTTGGGCAATACCGTTTTTCGAAGCTTTTTGCATGAAGCTGTGGGTTTCATGGAAGATTGGTGGTTTTTCTAAAAGTGGGTTTCACAATAACTCAATTTGGTTTGTTATTATAAGGGGGGATAATGGATCTGAAATTGCAAAATTAGACGGTTCAGGAGAAGAAGTATCAATTGTGATAAAGCCAACATTAATTGCAAATGTAGTTAGATTATATTCAGCTGGTGATAGAGATCCTACATGTAACTCAACTTAATACACTATGTATGTATCTACCATGTGCTCTCATTGACTTGCAAGTATTCAGGCCGGAGCTAGAAATTCAATATAGGGTGGATATCTTTTGAATTCAAACTTTAATAGACATAATAATAATAAAAAAATTTGTCAAAATCGAGATACATTGTTTATATAAACAAAAATATCAAACAATAAACTCATTATATCATTTTACAATTGATTTCGACGTGTTTTTATATTTTAAAACCATTGTATGATAACTTCATTATCAATGCTACGAGAAATGTCTTTCTCTATGTATACAATCAAACTGTAATTCATCCATTGATCACTCATTCAACTACGCCATCAATTCTTCACAATTTTCATAACTGAAAATGCTCTTTCTATAATGGCAGTCGCAACTGGTAAGGATAATGTCAAACTCACCAATAAATAAACTAATGGATATACCACTTTTTAGTTTAGAAAACTCAATACTAGAGCGTACATAAAAATATAATTATCAAGCTGATCATAAAGTATCATGAGTTCCGATTAAGAAAAATCTTTTAGATAAAATTGGAGAGGGCGAATCAATTTCTGCTTGTGGAAAGCAGCAAAAGAATCAAATGGAATCATTTTTTGCTTGTCGAAAGTAGCAAAAGAATAAAAAATTTGGGCAAGTGTTGTTATTGTGATTTTATTTTTGGGCTAATTTTTGTTTATATGATTATATATATATATATATATATATGCCTAGAAAAGAAAAAAAGAATTTAACAAACAATTGAGGGTAAGCGCCTTATAGAATCCAATTATTTTTTACATATTTATACCTAATATATATTTTTTTTTTGCAAGGTGACTCATGGAACGGGTCATTCTACAGTACCCACAATTTTTTTTGTGGGTACCATACCCACTCACATCTTAACCGTCAATTACTATGAGTTTTATTCTTAGCCATACAACTAATTAAAATGCCTCCACAGGATACCGGTTGAACAAGTAAAAAAAAAATTCCTCAAACAACAGTCCTCTTTGATACCAAAAGTTCAATAAAGCCAACTTCATTCTAAAAACCTCTAAACTAGTAAACGTCAACCCAGCAGACTACCGTCCTTAATTTCTGCCATTAACTCTTCCCATTTTGTGTATTTTGTGAACTTAACAAACAATGACATATATCAATTTTAACTGGTTCACATGCCAACACAAAGAAAGTAGTTTCCTTTAACACCATTGTCACCAATAGTTCCATGTGTCAATTTTAGAATCTCTTAAGCAAATTTTGATTAGTTTTATGGAGAGTAACATATACACAAAGGTTGAGACAGAGAATCAAGGATGCAAATTTTAATTAGTTTTATGAAGAGGAACATATGCAAATTTTGATTGTTCACATATAGTCACTGAGATGACCGTGAGAGAGAGGCACCGATCTAGAGAGGGTTTTGTTTGGGTTTGGTTGAGAGGGAAACCGTCGCTAACAGTGGCAGTGGTGAGCAGCGGAGCTTGAAAAGCTCAGCCATGGTAAGCTCGGCCATGGTGGCCTGAGTGAGAGAAGATGCTAGAGAGGGATAAAGAAAGAGAGAAAGTTGCGGTGAGGGAAGAAAAATGAAACCACCGCCAGTTGTAGTGGTGGAGAGAGGAACTTGAGAGCCCATTGGCCATGGTGGCCGAGCAGTAAGAGAGATAGATTTAAAACGGGACTGGAGCTGCTGACCTAGGGGGAAATGAGAAGAAGAGAGATAAGCAGAATAGAAATAAGGATTTTGGTCAAAACTGTTTTCATGTTTTGATTGGGGTTATTATCTAGTTTTTTAATATAATATATATATATATATATATATATATATATATATATATATATATTTTAAAGATTAAGGTACTAACTAAAAAAAAAAGTACTAACTAATGTGAGGATAGATACTATTAATTGTGATGTAATTACCATTAATGTGATTATTTAAATAAAAAATAAATAAAGGTACTAACCAATGTGATAATAGGTACCATTATATGTGATGTTGGTACCAGGTACCATAATGTGATGGGGGTACAATCAATTGTGATGTTAATAACAGGTACCATAATTGTGATGAAGATACTATTATATGTGAAGTGAATAAATGTACTAAATAATGTGATGAAGGGTACTATTATATGTGATAATGGTACCATCAAATGTGATGATGGTACCATTAATGTGATGTTTTGGTAACTTGCTATAGCAGGTTACCCATTTAGAGGTACGGTACCCACGTGGGTACCGTAGAATGATCCTACACATGGACTTGGTTAATACATTTACGTTTAGAAAAAGGGTAAAACTTAGGTACAGTTCCTTAGGTCAAGTAGATTAAGTTCCTAGTTGAATTCAAATATATTGAATTTAAATATTCTTGGAAAAGATAACATTATTTGTGTTTCATTGGTTAATGCAACCATGTGTTTGAATTCAATTAGGGAACCTAATGTACCTAATCTAAGGAAACTGTACCTAAATTTTATCTTTAGGAAAATTATAGAATACTGTGGAAGTATATTAAATGCGTACTCTTTTTTTTTTTTTTTTTTTTCTCTCTCTCCTCTCATAAGGTCTTATCATGAATTTAATTAACAAGATCCACCACTTATATAAGAGTAGGAAATACACATTCAATGTACTTCCAAATATTCTATAATTACTCGTTTATTTCATTTTTTTTTTTTAAGTATATTAATAGGCCCATAAGCTCATGAGAACCAACCTAAAGTTGACAAGTAGAGTTTATTTAAGCCATATTAAGCGATCTCACTTTTTGTACTTCATTAGTCACAATTGCCATGTCTTTTTTTCTTTCCTTATAAATTAATTAAGATTTAAAATGAAAAAAAAAAAAAAAAAATCAAACACAATATGACAAATAGTATATTACAGTTAGTGAAATATAAGGTTGAACATAAAAATGTGGGATAGTGGAATAGAACTTTAGAACAGTGCATAGGCCAGGCCCAACCAGGCCCATTAGAACCCATCATCCAAACTAACCCCTCAAAAGCCCAATCAAAGAGAAAAGGATGGTAGGACCCACTGAACCACGTGATAACCATGTGTAATCACAAGATATCAACAAACCATCCACATGTCCACCTTTAAGAGAATCTCTAGCAATGATTCATTTGGTTCTCTATCTTCACATGTAGAGAGTCAAAATTAAAAAATGGTGCTCTAACAGCTCTCCATTTAATTCTTCAAATTGCCAAAGTGGTACAGTAGCTCTTCAAAAATGAAAAGCTACTGTAACTCTTCATTGAATAAAAAAATCATTTAAACGGCTCATATGAATAAAAAATATCATATTTGAAAGGGATAAAATAATAAATAAAGTACATTTAAATAGAGTAGAGAAAAAATAAAGAGTCTGTTGAAGAGTATATCTGAAAAAATGAATAGAGAGTGATTGAAATCTTCACATGTGAAGATAAAAATGAAAAGTCTCTAAGACATCCTTAGATCACCCACCACAAGAAGAACACTCAAAATAATGACGTGGCATTGTTTGTCGGACCAAAAACATTTGTAAAACAAAAAATCGAATTGAATCTTTGTGCAAAATCCAAGTGACAAGAAAGCCGTTGCATTTCCCTCCACACGTTCCCATATTGCCTTATCTTTGAGCTTGTCTTTGTTTCCCTCCAAACACAAACTATCTCCAATGCACCAAGCTTCAACAATCCCATCTGGGAACCATCATAAACTCGATCATTCCCTCCATACCAATCATAGTTATAGCTCTTAAGTCCTATTCTAATGGCTGCCAAGTTCGCCATTACTTTAACACTTCCTCGATTACACACTGCCCCTATTAAAAGACCCTTAATTCCTATTTCTTCATTTGTGTCTTCATTGTCTTCTTCTACAAGAGCTCAATCTGTTCAATTCAATGGACAACACTTGTGTCTTCGACGCCGACTTTTGGTGCTTCCCACCAAGGCCACTGCTGACCAACAAGGTTTGAAATTGGTTAAGGATATGATTTGCATGTAGTTGTAGAAATTTTATAGAGTTCTCTGTCTTTTTGCTTGGTTTCAATGAGAAAATTCATGTGCTTAATTACTCTTTTTCTTAATTTTCAGACCAGGTTGAAGGAACTGATGTTGATGACGGTAAAATCCTTCCATATTGTAGCATAGACCAAAAAAAAAAGTCAATTGGGGAACTTGAACAAGATTTTCTTCAAGCACTACAAGTATGCATACAGAATCTTCCAATTTCTTTTTCTCTCTAGTATTTCCATTTCATGCTCAAAATTGATATGTTAGAAGACCACTAGCATGCTTCTATTTAGACAAGAAATCACCCTAGTTTCATTTTGTTTATGTAGTTTCTGAAGCATGTTGTTTGTGTTATCTTGTACAGTCATTCTATTATGAGGGAAAAGCTATCATGTCAAATGAGGAATTTGATAATCTCAAGGAAGAACTAATGTGGGAAGGAAGCAGCGTTGTCATGCTAAGTACAGACTGATCTTTATATATGTAGCCTCAACCTAAATGTTTTTGAATTGATTAATATGTGGAAATCTAATCTTTAACTTATAGACTTTCTTGGTATATGTTATACAATCCAGGTTCTGATGAACAGAAGTTTCTTGAAGCTTCGATGGCTTATGTAGCTGGGAAACCAATTTTGACTGATCAAGAGTATGATCAATTGAAGTTAAGGCTAAAGGTTTGTGTTAGTGTTAAATATCTGTATTGTAATGAGTATGATCAATTTTGTTGGGGTAGTAACTCTTCTAAAGTGAAACTAGTATCCGATTAACTGAGCTTAGCCACCAAAATATTTCTAATAATACAATATGGCATTATAGTGCTTATGCTACATCCTGGGTTATTATAAGCAATGGTGGCCTTAGCAGGACAATTTTGAAGTTAGGTCAGAGACATTGCTTCTCTTATCTGAGAGGTTCAACTTTGGATGTGCAGATTGGAATATTTCCGCGTGCATAATTAGGTTTAAAGAAAACTTTAGTCATCCATTATGTCTACGCATGTTCCCTGATTATGCTTGTATGAGTTCATGTTAAGCATGCATTTTTAATTGATACGTGAGCATTTGTGCCATGGTAAAAAATAATCAGTAAAGCTTGTGCTAACCAGGTATATATAATTGAACATGTAGAACAGTGAGCACATACATTCTCCTAGCAGAAAAAAAGAAAAGAAAGAAAAGGGACAGAGAGAGAGAAATAACATTTACATTCAGAAGAAAAATCATTCTGATTGAACAGGTGAAATTTCTCCAATATTTTGCATTGTGGTTGGTGGACATGTATCTTCATGAGCATATGTATTGGCACTATTGTCATTGGACCATGTATCAGTCATATCTGGGACATGTCAGATCTTATACTACTTGATTCCTTATCTAGAAAACTTAGCAGTATCAATTGAGACAACACCATTAGTCGTACTTTTTCTATCTCTTGTTCTATTGTAATTTTAATATAACCATATTTTGTTTTAGACGGATGGGAGTGACATTGTAGTTGAGGGGCCGCGATGCAGTCTCCGCAGTAAAAAGGTGTGATACTCTATACTTTGATCTCCCTTTCAGTTTGTTCTTGTGCATTTTTTGCATTAACCACCCACAAGGCCACAAGCAATGATGACCACAACATATGCTTAATATTTAACTAGACTAGCATCCACTGCCAAGTCACATTCAGTGATGCACGAATTAAGTAGCAGGCCTGAATTAGTTTCTTGGTTTCCAGCCTTCTCTGCAAAAATGATTTACCTTGGCATGAGAGTTAAAAGTTGTTTACCAAGGGATTGCATTACTACTATGTGTAATCTGATTACTTTGTTGTATTTTGATCTGGTGCTTCTGTAAATAACTCATTAATAGCCAACACTTCTTGGCTTAATTTGTACTAATTAAATTTTTTCCCATAGGTTTACAGTGACCTCTCTGTTGACTATTTGAAGATGTTCCTGTTGAACGTCCCAGCAACCGTTGTTGCATTAGGATTGTAAGTAACTGATTTATCTTCAATTAATTTAGGTTTTAATCCATGTGATGGTGACCATCTTACAGTTGATTCCAGAGCTACTTAGGTTTATCCTTTCTTTGAGTAAAGAAGATGTTCACCTAAATATATTGTGGTTATTGTAGATCCTAATAGTTAAACATACTGCATTGTTCTATTTATATTGTTATGATTCTGTATAAGATGAGGTGCACATGTAATAGAATAAAAGGTTATTTTTCAAGTCAAAATAATGATTTATTTTTATTACATACCAAGACTGCTTAAATCAAGCCTTCCTCCTCTTTTGAAGTGGCTTATCCCTCTGGTTGAAGCATGAAGACTATCAGTAAATTTTCATCATTGAGCTACAAGATCTTTTAGTAACTGAGGGTGGTTGTACATAGTTGAGATTATTTTAATCTATTTGTACTGCCCTGATGAATAAACCATGTTAAGGGACTAAATTGAATTTTAGCCTATTATTATTGTTTCGTGTATTGGTCTTAAATGATTAGGATTCATCTGAAATATGGTTAAAGTTATGCATGTAATGGATTCTGATCTTACTTTGCTTACAAGTCATGAAGTCATGTCTTTTTTATCTGGTAATTAATCAATTTGTGTTTTGTGTGTCCTATCAGGTTTTTCTTCCTCGATGATCTGACTGGTTTTGAAATTACATATTTACTGGAGGTAGATAGTTGAGATTGTCTTTCTCTTATATTCTATTTATGAATCGAAGTCAATCTCTGCAATCTGTTCCAGTATATCCTTTTCTCAATGACTGCAACTGAATAAGTTTGTATGCATTGTGAAACCTTTCCATTGCCATTTGAGTGCTTTCTAAGGCTCTCTTTCTCTTGCCAAGAGCCTTGTAGCCCAATGACATTGATTGGTCTCTTTTACATAAAGAACCAGGTTCAAATCCCCCCTTCCCCATTGTTGTAAATGTCGAAATATAAAATAAAAAAATCTTGTGGTATAACTATATAAGTATGTAACTTCTTAGGTATAACTATATAACATATGCTTTTTTGAAATGTTGAATTGCAGCTTCCTGAGCCATTCAGTTTCATATTCACATGGTTTGCTGCTGTGCCCCTCCTAGTTTGGCTAGCTCTCTCACTTACAAATGTGATTGTGAAAGATTTTTTGATCTTGAAGGTAGAATATTTGTTGAAATCTCTTCTATGGTTATGTTGATCAACGACATAGTTTTGGTGCACCTTGCCATTAACATATAACATTGTTTTTCTAGGGCCCATGTCCAAACTGTGGTACTGAAAACACCTCCTTCTTTGGGACCATACTATCAATTTCTAGTGGTGGTTCCGCCAACACTGTTAAATGCACAAAGTAAGTACAAAGATCTCGTTGATTTCACCAAACAATCATTGTGATTTTGCAGTTATCTCTGTGTGATTCTTGAAACAAGCATGTTTATTATTGAACTGATACGAGTACTGTTTTGCCTCAGTTGTGAAACTCAGATGGTATATGACTCAAACACACGCTTAATTACATTGCCAGAAGGAAGTAATGCTTGATTCAAGGTACACCCTCTATTCAAATTATTGTAACATATTATGCTTGAGATAAATCAGTTTCTTTCTAGTTTTCTTGTGATGAAGAAAATGACCAAACAGTCAATTGTGAAAGTAAAAATTACCTGTAGAAGGAACAGAACAATCTTATGAAGGTCCTTTTATGTTTATGGATCCATTGCTTAGCAACTGCAACCTGCTTACCAGGATTTGGACTTAGATCTTGTGGTTCATTTACACAACTTTCTCTTAGCTTTCTTATGTGAGACACATGTCAGCAACAGGTTGCACAGAAAATTAGTAATTCTTGGACCATTTTTGTTCATACGATTATGACATATCCAAGGCTATTGTTGCAGGATCAAATCCAGTTTAAGGGATTCGCAGTATTACAGTTAATAACCTATGACGTTGGAGATGAAGGGCTTCGCGATGAAGTTAGAGATGAAGGAAGTCACGTTATGTATATATATCCTGAGCCATTGTTTGTGAAGGGGAAAAAAATTTAGTGTGTACACAGAATCGCAACTCTACTGTTAATTGTGTTTGATATTGTATTTATACGTAAATCTGTGCTCCTTTGTATACCCTATTAAAGGTGTGAGCTCATACAGTGGAAGAGAAGAGTGTCATTTGAAACAACATCCTAATATCTAATAAAATCTGTATGCAAAATTGTTGTTTCAATCCCCCCAAACATTACGGACAATATTTTTCACAACTTACTGAAATGGTAAATTGTTATTAATTTTTATATGGATCCACCACATATACTACTTTATTGTCTGATCACCTCAGCAAATGTTAAAAGAGTTGTCTGTAAACTTATTCTTATATCAAAGATGCCACATTATTGCAGTTTTTCCTCTCTTTTTTGGCCATATATTTACTTGTAGTACTAAGTATAGTCATTGAAACATTTTGCTACTCGACATATTAGTATTCGTGTGACATTATCATGACTCAGACTCTTACTCTAAGATTTAAAATTCTCAGTTTCTGAAAGTAATCCATTAAATAGAAAACCGCTTGTCTCCTTTTTATCTCTTGCCTAGGAAAGAGCTGATGGTCACAAAAATTGTAATAAAATCAGGACACAATGTTTAATAGAAAGTGAAACAATTGCTCGCCAAAACACTTGGAAACACCAGTAATGATAAAACAACGTTGTGGGAATTACGCCCCAACGATATTTGATTGAATGATGTCATCAAGTTCAACATTCTTACAACAACATTGCAGTACCCACAAGGGATCCAGTTATAGGAAAAATAAAGCATTTAAACACATCCTCATACAGATGGGATAAATAAACCTAATGCATAACAGCACCTCCCAAGTTAGTCTAGCAAAGATGCCACCTTAGAACAACAGCATAGCCACTTCATGCATCAACAACTTTTCCTCTACAAGATTGCCACATCCAAGTAATCTCCGATCTACATATCCAAAATGAAAACAAGTCAACTCAATTCATGTTGAGCTTAATATATACATGTGCTATGAATATGGATATAAATAATTTATTTCACCTGGAAGCTAAGTTCACCCAATGACTTGCTATCGTCTAGTCGTCTGCCGTTTCCATAAGAATGTGTCATCCCCACCTAAAAACAAAATGTGTAATCCCCACCATAAGAGACCAAGATATGTGAAAGTCTTACAAAATAAGGGCAATAACTTCTGTCTCTGTGCGTGTGCATGCATGCTCAATCGCACCTCATTTTTTCTATTTTGCACTTATCACTACCTATGTTCAAAGGCTTCATCAATTCTTTTTTTTTTTGGTAGTAAGTTACCTTCCAGCTTCCACCCATTTTGGTGGCAAAAGAAAGTGTTATTTGAGCCAGAACTCATTGGCCCAAAGGCTTAATCAATTCATATCATGCATCTATGACAATGTATTAATCATGACTAATGGCTCATATGCACCTCATTTTAGTCAAATTCATGTTGTGGGATACTCCATAACTGGCAAATAGAGGTGGTGATTACAGAGTTATAGAAACTTTAAGTATGCCTTGAAGGTTCAGCTAGCTTGGAATCCTAGGATTGAATACCACCTTCAAAGGGTCAATAATTAAAAGTACCAATAATATAAGATCCAGCAAGAATATTAATTAATGATCACATTTATATAAATCCCAGATGAATCAGAGAAGATAAATGACTGTGTAAGTAGACCCTGAGCAGATGATGCAAAAGTTTTATGATAATCCTACTGTACAGTTACAACATTCATGTATAACCAGCTAAATAAAATAAGTAGCATGTACCGTTCTCAATATAAAACGGCCACGTTGATCAGGATATACGAAAGCGAAAGACAGTTTAGCATTTCTTCTCCTGGCCTCTGGAGCAACCTCTTTAACCTGACAAAGAATTAGAATCATCTAGAGAACAATGAAAACATCTAATTCAATGAAAGATGGGAGAGGTGGATTAGGGATGAACATACAAGATCAGTTAATTCACGGAGTGTTGCATCCTTCCATGTATAAATCTGAACCTCATCTTTGGGTTCCTTGCCTCTCACTGCAAAATCTTCGTCACCATGATGACTTCCAATCTGCCAAAAATTAAAACCAAACTAATTAAAATAATACATATATCGAAAAAATAAATATGTATAAAACTATAAATAATGAGATCAGCCATTTAGATGTAGATAAACACACATCCATCCATGCATGCATTAAATTCAGAGGCTGCTATCTGTACATTAAAACTTTGAAAAGGGCATACCCCTAGTACACGGGAAGTATAAAAGAGATATACAAACCACATCAATAATACCTCTCTCAACTCATTAGCATAGAACACAAACATACTACCCACAAACTACATCAACGAGGGCTAGAAATTAGCAAACATTGCTAATCCATAAGGATCAACAATAGTTATTGTCCTAATGTCTAGCCAAACTTCACATGCCTACTATAGAAGAGTCTGATTATGCCACTTGTTCGAGGAGCAGTATGAAAGAAGCACTAGCTACAGCAGGTGTACCAGGGCAGGGCATGCTGCCAAGCCAACTTCAAGGTAAACAAGCGATTAAGTGATTATGCCAGACCAGGTTGTGACACTGAGACAAGGAAGAGGAAAATAAACAGGCCAAGGGCTAAATTTAAGCACACAATGGCAGGGGGACCTACTTAAGTGATTTAGTACCTTGACCAATGTAAGCGATCGATTTTGACCTCAATAACCCACTTCAGGAGAGAAGACAGGCTTTAATCCGTTAAACCTTCTAGTGATCCCACACATCTCTTGCAGTTTGGTACTAACAACAGATGACACTTGAGAGCCAAAGATGTCTACATAAACATTCATGGTCCTTATTTATAGGAAAAAAAGAGAGTAAATTGAACACACTGCACAGATGGTTGGCACTCTAGGTCAACTGACTAAACATTAAATGCAAGCCAGCAAGCAACCAGAAACTTTTGCTCCTTCACATTGGTAGCTTTCTGGGAGCAATCTCCTGTTGTCAAACCAAAAACACAAACAACACCTCAATTCTCTTGTATCAGCGACATTTCTGTCTTGAGTTTTCCTATTCTGAAGTCAATCTTTTCGCCACTAATGCTAGTAAAACTATAAGGCAGCTGCTTTAGGATCATGCCTGTTTTACCATTACACATCCCATGATGTGTCAAGAACAAACAACACTAATCAATCTCCACTTGGGGCTTCAACCTCCGACCTATTCCAAAAACAGTCTAGTATGAACTTATCTTACTCTATCCTACATTCTAATACGCAAATATAAGCGATGACAAGTGTCCTCCATGCAAGAGACAATTAAGTTCAAGAATCAGCCTCTCAAAACATTGAAAGTAACCCAAAAAAGGAAATTGAAGGCTTATGCATCAGGTACAAACTTTTAACATTTGCTAAATAAGGCTAAGCAAAAAAGTAATCTTTTGAAGCTGAGCACTTAGCAATAGTGTATATATTTCATAAAAATAGAAAATTGAAATCTGGGGGCATACCTTAGTGAAAACCCGGAGCAACAGAGGGCAAGTCTGCAATTCACACAAGGAATACAAATTAGCATAAAGTAATGATATAAGAGTAGAGTCCAGGCCATAGAGAGTAAGAGTGAGAGTGAAAGTGGGAACCTTTTCACGATCGACAGGCTCGAAGCGAGGACGAGCTGATAGTGGTGGTGGTGGTGGTGGAGCCCTGGACTGAGGAAGTGGAGGAGGAGGCGGAAGTGGTCTTCCAGAAGAGGGTCTGCTCTGGTTTTGGCCTTGGGCGGCTACACCCATTTTTCCCTCTCTTTCTCTCTCTCTTTCTCTGCCTCTCTTCTCCATTGACGACGATTGATGTGATTCAACCCAACCAAACCCAACCCTTTCTTCTTCTTCTTCTTTTCTTTAATGGGTTCGGGTCTCAACTATGACTCTTGTATTCGGATCAATATTTCGTGGATTAGATGGGAATTATAGTGTTGGGCTTCTCAATGGGCTTTTGCTTTATCTCCTTGGTCCAGATGGGCTCTTTCACACTTTTTTTTTTTTTTTTTTTTTTTTTTTTTTTTTTTTCAGAATGCCATAATAATGTAAGTAACCATTATGAAGAAATGTATGAATAAAGGGAAAATTATTTTCGGATTACGATAAATATGTATTCACTTTTCTCACATTAATGATGGGTCCAACTATAATTAATAAGACCTATTATTTATGTAAGAGGAGGGAACGCATTTATTGTATCTGAGAGTATTAAATGATTTCTCAAATAGATGACTAAAAAAAATTACTTGCTGAAGTAATTGATAGGTTAGGAACGATAAAGCTAAGGTCACAATATTTTCCGGGTAAAACTTAGATACAATTCATTAGGTTAGGTACATTAGATTCCCCAATTGAATTCAAACACATGGTTGCATTAACCAATGAAACACAAACAATATTATTTTTTCCAAGAATATTTAAATTCAATGTATTTGAATTCAACTAAGAACCTAATGTACTTGATCTAAGGAACTATACCTAAGTTTTACTCATATTTTCATAATATTTTCTCAACATTATTTAGGTGGTAAACTGTAAATAGTAAACAATAAAGTGGTATTAGTGATAGATCCATATGAAAACTAATAAGAGGTTGTTACCTAGAAAATGTTGTGAAAATGTTGTGGTTATTATGGGTTAGGGATCCATTGAAGTTGGATAAATTTGTAGTGTATTGAATATTGATACACCTCCTTAGATAATTGAGTGATATTTAAACTAGACGATGTTTGACGTTGGACCAATATGTATATGAGAGTCTTGTTAATGAGATAAGGGATATTTCTATAACTAACTTGTGGGAACAGAAAAGGATAACGGAAAGGATTGCAACTTTGTAATAGCATTTAATTATGCCACCATTGGGTTTGCTATTGGTTATGCACGGATTGTCCTGAGATGAAGAGCATTCTATTTTTTTTTTTTTTTTTTTTTTAAGTAGAGATGAAGAGCATTCTAGCACAAAGTTGCCTTTCTCATGTATCGAAAGGCATGATTGGAATTTTAGAGAAACATAAACAAACAAGTGATGTGCACATTGCTATCCCATCATCATGCTATACTAGATAATAATAGTTATATAATTGCATCAAGTGACTTGATATAAGTGTTACATATTGTACAAATATACTTCACAATGCATTATAAACACATCAAAATTTCTAATATAATTTGTTTTTAATGAAATTTTATCACCACAAGTTTCAAAAAATTTAAATACTAGTTTAAATTAAATTTTAAACTCAATTAGTTTCACTCCTAGCCCTAAGGAAGAAAGAAAGATTTGATTTTCTAATTTTCATTCAAATTGGTTAATACCATGCATTGCATATAGCTACACCTAGTTGTTGATTTTTTCACATATCGAAAGGTAAAGAGTGGAATCTTATAAAAATATAACCATCTGATATGCACATTGATGCCACATGTTCCTTGAAATTCGAGTGCTGAAATCATCAACAATCTGAGTGGTGGAATTTGGACTAATAAGCTTTTCCAATAATGGAAAATTTAATAGGAACTCAACTCAGATGTAATCAGCTTTTCCAATAATGTCGGTAACTATTGTCTCATTCCCCGTTAATTGTGAGAGAAATGGCAGCAATTGAACCCAATTCTAAGTCCAAATTAAATAATCAACTGAAAATTCTTTTTAATGGTTCAAATTTTAATTAAATAAAAAAAGAACAGCAATACAGATGTTCTATAAAAAGAAAAAAGAAAAATCATTGATTGGTTTAATCAAGCATTTCAGGGAAAGACAGAGCTTAATTAATACTACATGCTTGCACGTCCCCAAATTTAGGTCACATTTTATAATGGCAAAGCGACATGCCACACCATTAAGCCACGGTATGGAATGTATTATGTTTCTTTAACAACCATACGTGTTGAGCTACCAAGGAGTATAAAATTCATTGTAAAAGATAGATACCATATCCAGTCTTTTATGTAACAAAAATAAATTTCTTAAAAAAAAAAAAAAAAAACATTCTATTTAAGTTGTAAGACTTTATATTCGTGAGAGCCACTAAGGCAATCTGTTTTCTTTAAAGACTTACTATTGGACATTATATAAGTTAGAACGCACAAGTCAATGGAATAGGCATTGTTGCACTTAGTCACAAATTAAGCCTTCCAAAACTCATTGAATCATGGCTGCTTCCCTTCAATCATGGCGCTTTTGCTTCTTATTAATGGCATACATATTGGCAATCAACAGCAAGTCAACAATGGCCACCTTCCGGCCAAGCCCATGGCAGCTCGCCCATGCAACCTTTTATGGTGACGAGACAGCCTCTGAGACCATGGGTACGTTGTTCACATCACGTATAGCATTTAGTAGCTTTTTTTTGTTTTCTATTTTCATTTTGTTATGGCTAAGGATTAAGGAATGCAAAATATTTTGTTTTCAATTTGTTGTGTTATTCATATTTTTTCTTGGAATGAATTAGAAACTGTATTTCTTGATCCAATAGCACAAAAAAGAAAAGGTCTTGTTACGTACCTAAATGTGAACATAATTTTTTTCTCATGTAAGTTTCTAATGCAATTAAAGGTGATCTTGGTTTCTCTTTTAGGTTTAATAAATTCATCTTGTATTAAAGATCTATTTAATCAAAAATAATTTTGGCTTTATACTCAAATGGAAAATGGGGTTTTTGTGATACACCACGCAACATTAGTAAGACTCTTTTTTAATCATAAGAATTAAGAATTAAGATGCAAAATAGTACATTAATTAATGTTCTATTTATGGTTCACAGGGGGAGCTTGTGGCTATGGAAATTTGTTTGTTAATGGTTACGGAACAGATACAGCAGCGTTAAGCACAACTTTGTTCAACAATGGATATTCTTGTGGGAGTTGTTACCAGATAAAGTGCTTTCAATCTCAGTGGTGCTATAGTTCATTCACCACGGTAACCGCTACGAACCTTTGCCCACCAAATTGGTCCCAGGACTCAAATGCTGGTGGCTGGTGCAATCCACCTCGAGTCCACTTTGACATGTCCAAGCCTGCTTTTATGAAAATTGCAGAATGGACGGCCGGCATTGTCCCAGTCATGTATCGCAGGTAAGACTTAATTATCACAAGTCACAAATATTATAATAGGTCAAATGCTAAAACTAATTAAGAGGAAGGAAAAAAATATGTTTTAAACCTTATAGTACAGCATAGAGACAAAATCAGAATTCGAACCTAGGGGAGCAAAGCATAAACCAAAAAAAAATTATGAAAATCCGAATTAACATTTGTTTACTGTTAACAAATTATCAACAAAAGAAAATATACAAAATAAGTGTTTCTTAATATATTTCAACTCATTCATTCATCCAAATAGAACGTTTTTTTTTTTAAATCTTTTATGATTAATTATGTACTAAATTTTGCAGTATTCTCATTTTCAATGTACAAAATAAAAGAGTTCATGAGAAAATCATTTTTCATTTTGTTGGAAAGCTTAGATTTGACACTATTCTTGATTGAAAATGCTCGTTACGTAGTTTCAGTAGAAACTAAAAGAGTAAACACAAGTATAACTAGTCCATAAACAAGTTAGTATATTGATTTTCTTGGGATTTGTGATTTGTTTGGCTATAGGGGTTAGGGATTTGAGATTTGTTTTACTTAAGTTTGCATTTTTTGTTTGTTTTCTTTGGGGCCATCGCCTAAGTGATGGGTCAGATTAGCAAACTTTTTGTGTGTTTTATGGGCCATTTGTAATTTCCTTTATTTGGAAAGAGGGGGGGGCCAAGTATACATATTTTGGATCCATATTTTAAATTTCTCTTGTCATATATTTACACTATATGTGGGTTCTAATTAGCTCAGCTGGTAAAATCTTTTGTCATCACATAAGAGACTTAGGTTCAAGTCCCGCCTACACAAAAAACCAATTGGTGTCTTGGTCTGATTGTAAAGAAAAATCATCATGAAACAAACGACATAGGTTCAAATTTTGTCGTATCTGTCAATATATATATATATATATTAGTATATTATAAAAACATAGGGGGCAATGCCCTTAGTCCCTCTTTGGTTTCGGCCCTAGTTTAGGGATGTAACAAATTAAATTCAATAAATTTAAAAGTAATAAATTAAAACCTATAATCTTAACCAATTTAAGTGGAATGACATTGTTTTTGGTGTTTAATAAAAGCGAAGGGTTTAATTTGTTATATTTTAAAACTTCAAGATTTAATGTATTATCTTGAGATTAAAAAAATTCTTTTTGAGGTGACTTGAAACTATGCCTAATTGGATCATCCCCTCTTCTTAATTATAGCCCCCCCTCCCCCCAACCAAAAATTAAAAAAAAAAAAAAAAAAAAAAAGGGTTGAAAAGAATATTTCTCATTGCTCCCTATATTTCTTGTAGGGTACCATGTGGAAGGAGCGGTGGACTTCGATTCTCTTTCCAAGGAAATGGGTACTGGTTGTTGGTGTATGTGATGAACGTTGGAGGTGGGGGAGACATTGCTAACATGTGGGTGAAGGGAAGCCAAACAGGGTGGATAAGCATGACCCATAATTGGGGAGCTTCATACCAGGCATTTGCAACTCTTGGAGGTCAACCTCTTTCTTTTAGGATCACATCATACACAACCAAGGAGACAATAATAGCATGGAACGTCGCTCCTGCCGATTGGCAAGTAGGATTGACATATGGGGCCGATGCAAACTTCCATTGATATACAACTTAACCATGGCCCATGAAACATATTAAGCAATGGTTTTTGAAACTGTTAACAATAGAGGCCAACTTAGGAACATATGTACCATTTTTTTTTTTAAACCATATGTACCATGTTTAATTTACTTCTTCTTCTTCTTCTTCTTCTTTAAATTTGCAGAGCAAATGTTTTACCGTTCCAGTTTGCTATGACAACGGTAATTATATAGATTTTATTTGTGTATCTGATATTGCCTTTTACTTCAAGGCAATGAAATTCTATGATTTTCTTTGGGTTTTGGTTGTTTTGAAAGTATTTGAGCGTTTATAGGAACTGTGAGATATAATTCTTTTCATTTCTTCTTTTAGAAAAGTGAGATATAGTTCTACTTCTAACGCTGAGTTCTTGGCTATTTAATTTCTCTTATGTCCTCTATTGATCAATTATTTATTTACTTTTTTTTTTTTTTTTTTGGGGGGGGGGGGGGGGGGTAAATCCTAAATTATCACTCTTATTGTAATCTAATTTCTCTACCAAAACTTTCAATTTGGGCTTTTGATTCCTAATAAGACCTATCATGCATGTGAGAAATACATTTATTGTGTTCTGAGAGTACTGAATAACTACTCTTTGTTATACTATGTAATGCCCCTTCCCGTACAAATTAGATGTCAAATATGACATAAATGAGGAAAATGATTGAAATACCCTTAACCCATATGAAGTTAGACTTATGATTATGAACCCTAACCCATTAATTATAATCAGTTCAGTCTCATTTCTATCTAGTCTATAATTACAATCACCTTACTCTTATTTCCTAAAATTTTGTTATATTCAATTAGAAAACTAAAAAAGTTCAGAGGAAATTACATAACAAGATCCGGAGTTTATATCATTGGAAAATAGAAAAACGTTGATAAAACTCTATGTTTAAGAAACTTTGATTGTCTGGTATAAAAATTTCATTTTCATTTTCTCACTTTAAGCAAAATTTTTCCTCTCTAAACAAAGACTTCTCTCTCTACCTTTTTGTTCAATAGCTGTCAAATAGATTGATAAACAAACCTTGGGTGAAATCCAATAGCCATTTTCTTTTTTTCTCTACTTCGTTGTTGCCCAAAATAATGGAGATGGATGAAGCTTTAAATTGAAATTATTTCGTAAGTTTTGGACTTCAATAAAAAATAAAAAATAAAATTGAAATTTAATCTAAAACATGGTATAAACTCTAGGCATTTTATGTAATTCTTCCAAAAAAACAAAAATTTGAGAATTTTTAGTTGAAGTGGCATGTGGAGCTTCTTTTTTTTTTTTTTTAATTTGATAGATGCGAAGAACCATGAACTTTGTAACGGACATTACCTCATCTCCCTTATAAGAAGAATCGGGGTTACATGTAGAGTTAAGTATGTGTATGTCAGCTAAAACTGCCATGCCACCATATGTGCTAAAGGAATTTGTATTTCAATTATATATTTTTCTGATGTCTGATATATATATAATGTTTAATTTAATAGGAAAAGGCATATTGACATTATTTTTTGGGGCCAATCGCACAAGCTAGGTAGTTGGAAAATCTCAATAAGAATGAATTTTTATAGAAGACCATAAGAATTTTATCCAAAAAAAAACACTGACTACAACAAGGCCTCCATAGACAAGACCTCAGAATACGGAGGACCAGAACTACCAACATCAAAATTTACAAAAGATTAAAGAATGCTTCAAGGCCCAGCCTGTTAGGGAATGTGCAGCTTTTTTTGCTTCTCTTGGCACCCAGTTGAAGGATAGATTGGGAATCTGCATTGAAAGCAATTTAGTATCTCTTAACAAAATATCACTTTATCCTTACTGCGATCTCCACCCAAGGCCACCAGTCGAGATCACAATTAATAAGGATGATAGTTTAAGAAGAAAAAAAAAAAAAATGTAATTTAATTTTTCGTTCTTTTGGCTTGTCTTGAGTTATTTGTATGCCACCAAGAGCCTTATAGTGTAATTGGTGGCACAATCTGATGTTTTCATAGAGACATCCAAGATTTAAATCTCTATTTTCCCAACTATCAAATTATAAAAGAAAAAAGAATTACTTGTATGCCAATTTTGAATGAAAAAAGAAATAAAATAAGAGAAAAAAGAATTACTTGTATGCCAATTTTGAATGAAAAAAGAAATAAAATAAGAGAAAAAAGTATTGTAACTAGGAAGAGAGTTATATGATGTTAGGCTGGTGTCTCATGTCACGTACTAGAATTGTTCAATAAAAAGCTCTAACACAAAACTTTAGAAGAAACATCTGAGGGGTCTTACAATTTTTATTCTCTACACATGTGTGAAAGACACCCAAAATCAAAATTTTCTTATGGTTGGTTTGGATTGAGGTATTTAAAGTGAAGAATTTAGATTCTAATTTTTAATTTAAATTATTTGAATAGAGTATAAATTGACCTTTTTTTTTTTTTCTATTTGATAAATTTTGGAGGGATTTTGAATTTATTAATATTGGATTTGATATTGATTATTGTAATGATATATTTGCAAATACAATGGGATAGTAATTTTTTTTTTTTTTTTTTTTTTTTATATTGATAAAAATTTTGGAGGGATTTTTTTTATTTAAAAAAATGATAGTAAATTTATTCATACTATATCAGCATGTACACAATAGTAATTTTTGGAGTGATTCGAACTTTATTAATATGTGAATTTAAAATGACTGGTATAAGTTATTAATTCAAATCCATAATTTCACAAGTGTTTTCTTGCATTAAAATCTCTAAAGCTCACATCATCATGTGTTCTTAAATCTATATCAAGCAATATATACTAACAATTATTATTCAAATCAAGTATTATCTAACACAAGCCAAATATGCCTCAACTCTCCACACTAATATCAAGATTGTTAATATTCCTATCAAGACTAATTCATGTCTCACTCCTTGTGATGGTGAGTCACTTTGTGATGCAAGTTGTGAATTTTACAATTATTTGGTTTGATACCTCTTATGTTCATCGGGTTAGTTAATTTATGGCGGCTCCTTCCACCAACACATTTTACAGTTGTTCTCCATATTCTTCACTACATCAAGGTACACTATTTCACAACCTACATTTCTCCTCTTGATCCTCCTTCATACTTCAAGCTTACATTGTTTTGCTCATTCTAACATTGAGGTTGAGTATTGAGTTTTAGTTGATATACCAACAAATTTCTTTGGTTATATTGACTATTACAAGATATGGGTGTCTAACTCTCTCTTTTGTCACTACGATCTCTTTTATGAGCAAACCAAACATATTGAGATCAACCGCCATTTTGTTTGGTATCATCTACTTCAAGGTACTCTACAATCAACTTCATTTTGTTTTTTCTAGGATCAGCTTAGCAGCATCGTCACCAAAATCTATCCACCAAGTCAATTTCGTGACCTAGATCTCAATCAACGTACCAACATCTTCACCAAATAACTATCCGCCAAGTCGCTATTGTGACCTAAGTTAGTTTCTCATAATCCACTTGAGTTTGAGATAGTTGTTAGACCTATATTAGTCCAGTCCCACCCCACCAAGTATAACCCAACCCCACTTGTAGGCACATGCTTTAATTATTGTATTTGTTGTATTGCCATTGCTAGACTTAAAGATGCATGTGTGCCTACAGCCCTAAGGCCTTTCTCTTTAATCATTATACAGTTTACATATTATATAAGCAATATACACAATTTTCAATTGTCCTTCAACAGTTTGAAATTGTAACAAAAAGGTACCATACAGACGTAGTTAAGAAAATGCTCTCAAAATTACGATTTTGTAAAGTAGGAGCTATATGTTATTACGTTTATTTATTATAACGTGCACTCATTTTTGGAAACCATAGAAACATTAAAGAGCAGTCTCAATAACAGAGACAAAAAAATGGGAGGATGTAGGTTTTTTTTGTTTTTTGTTTTTGTTCTTTCTTTTATTGATAGAAGACAATAGTTTTATTTATGTAGTTGCTGAAGAACAAAGCAGAGAGGCAAGAAGATTCTCTGTCTCGTCTGGTGTTTGTAATTTTTAGTCGCTCAGCCTCAATTATTGAGGTTTCAACACTTAAAACAAATGAAATGTTCAATAATTCTGAAGACTACTCGCAAATTTCTCGCTCTAAATAATCTTTTTAAGATCGAATTCTCAAAACGATAGCTTTGATTCGTTTAAAAGATTTGCTTGTCTAAGTTCAAAATTATTGGCAATGCTGCCCTCACCCACCGACGTGATGAAAAAAAAAAAAAAGTATATTTATTTAAGAAGATAAATAACGAATAAAAAATTATAAAAGAAGAATCAGGATTAAATCATATTAATTTTTCCAATTATCGAATTATAAAAAATAAAAATAATAATAAAAAAAATTATATGAGTTGCACGTACAACTTAGACAACGTGGCTACCTTTGGTTTGAACAACTTAGAGGGGCCATAGATAGTATCTAAACCTAAATTGAATACTTCACACACCGACCAGATTAGTTTCAAGATCAAATCATAATTTATAGGCACACAATATTTTTTTGTTTTGAGTCCACTTTTGTTTATGTTATTTTAATTTGACTTCTACTCTTCTAGTTATTTATCCCAAAAAAAACACTACTTTGTTTGTGTTTTCTTTAAATTAATAATTGGTCAAACCAATCTTTTGCTTTTTTCTCTCACATACCAAAAATCATGTCCGGATAAATTTAACCAGTTAGTTGTTTGGAAATATATATATATATATATATATATCGAAAATTCAAATTCTCCTATTAGTACGAAATTTAAAATAAATGACTGGACGTATGAGTTGGCAAACGAACCAATAGAGTGGTGACACATAGGTTAAACAATGGTCAATATATAAGCCAAGCAGAAGAGGACACGTGAACCAATGGAAGTGTAACACGTGGATTTGAGTAGTAAGTGGATCACAAACCAATCAAATGGTAGTACATAGACAGAGTAACTGGTCGAGACCAAGGGCCAATCATAAAGAAGCACGCGGGTTAATCAAGGAACAACACGTGTTTGATTTTTTACATAGCCACACAGATGACATCTGGCAAGTAAAAGGCACGCATGATGCATGTTCCTAAATTATCTAACAAAAAGACCACGATTGAGGCAGTTAAACAAGTAACAGAAGCTATTTTCATGGGATTTGAAGAGAAGATCAAGGCATAGGAATGTAACTGTTGAAGTTGGCTTATAAATAGTAAACCCAATTGTATTTCAAACAAACACACCCTCAAGCAAACCCAAATAGCACTTGTTAGATTAGTTAAGAGAGTTTTCGATTATAGCTTCCAGTATTTCCTTTTCGTGCTTGTAAGTACTCTTTCGATTAATTAAGAATGTCTTTTTTATGGTAATGTTACTTTATTTGATGCTCTAGTTACCTCGATCGCAGTATGTTTTACTTTAACTTAGGCGTAGTTACCTCGATTAGCCTTAATTACTCTAGGATTAGCTTAATTAGTTTAGTTTAATTAATTCACTAATTACCTTAGCTTACTTAGATTAGATTAATTAGTTTATTTTAATTAGTCAGTAACTTTAGCCTATCTCAATTAGCTTAATTAGTTATTTTAATTAATTAATTAGTTACTTTAGGCAACTTAGAACTAGTTAATTTAATTAGATAATCCCTTAGCTTAATTAGCTTAGTTTTTTTTTTTGATAAAAAAATTTGGGTAGGAGGGGGCGACCAGAGTGGCTTCCCTACCTGGGCGTGACCATAGTAGCACCCTACCCGTTGGGTCCAGAGGGAACTGGTGAGCCATAGCTGTTATCCCAGCCCCACGAGGGCACTAGCGGGTCCAGAGTGGGGATTATGGGGTTTAATCCCAAGCGCTTCCCATTGCGGGATTCGAACCTAGGACCTCCACATCCCAAACCACTTGGGACTACACTCTTTACCGCTAGACCACCGCCCTCGGTGGTAGCTTAATTAGCTTAGTTAATTGCTATTCCTCTGTTTACTTCTATTAACTTAATTACTTTCATTTTCTTTTCTTACTTGCATTTTATTTTAAAGTCCTTTGGGCAAAGGCAGTCACCGAGCCTGTAAACCTTTTAGATCGAAGTTAGATTGTGGTTCTAAGTTTGCTTTAAGGCACTAGACTCTCGATTAAACATAGTTATTGTTTCCTTCAAACAAATTAGCGACCATTCCTTAGAAATTCTAGTTTGGCAACAAACATCTCCCACCAACCAAACGAATATTTGAAACTTAATTGCTAAAATCATAAATCAATTTTATTTTGTATCACTAATCCTGAAATTTGGACAAACCAAATTGGAGGTTATTTTTAATTCAAATGATTTTAGTTAAGACAAACCGACCAGATTGATTTCAAGATCAAATCATAATTTATAGGTACACAATAGTTTTATGTTTTGAGTCCAATCTTGTTTATGTTTTTTCAAGTTTGACTTCTAGTTATTTATAAAATAAAAAATAAAAACACTAAATTGTTTGTGTTTTTTTAAATTAATTATTCAAACCAATCTTCATTTTTTTGTCTCTCTCTAACACTTATCAAAAGGCATGTACGGATAAATTTAACCATTTAGTATGCTCATTTAAAAAAAAAAATTTGTAAAATTCTCTCACCATCCAAACGAATATTGAAATTTAATTGCTGATCTAATCATAAACCCAATTTATTCCGTGACACTACTCCTGAAATTTGGAATCAAAGAGAAAATTATCATTACTAAAAGTATTTTATTTTGGTAAAATTCTTTCTGTTCTCTAAACCTTAATTGCGTGATTTTATTTTTTTGGATAATTCAATAGTTTTTTTTTTTTTTTTTTTTTTTTTTTGAAAAAAAATAATAATTCAATAATTGGAAAAGAAGAATTTGAACCTTGATTCTCCAATAAAGGATATTAGTATCCACTCTGAGCCTAATTGTGTGACTTGTGGGAGGAAAAGTAGCAATTGGATCCAAACTAAAGATTAGATTAATTAATAAAGGTTAGGTCAATAGAAAAGAAAATTGCTTTGTGTTGCACATCATTTAAGCACTTTAAACGCAACATGCCCGCACGTCCAAAACTATAAAATTTCAGGCACTTTTGTCTTGGTCCATACACCCATCATGCTCAATCTCGACTGCCCCAATCAGCGGTACAAGAATTTTCTCTTGGCACCCCTATATTATTATTTTTAAATTAAAGAAATATTAGCTTTTCAAATAACCAAAAAAAAAAATGTGGTTTGATTTTAAAACTTTTTCTTTTTTTCTTTTTTTAAGTTGAAAGACTTAATCTTCGTGAGGATCACGAAGGCATTGTCTAAAATTAGAATTATTGTTGGACATTATATAAGTTAGATGTACAAGTCAATAGGCATTACACATTGTCATTGTCACAGTCAGAAAGAGCAGTAGCAAGAGTCATTGAACCATGGCTTCTTCCCATCAATCATGGAGCTTTAGCTTCTTCTTGATGGCATCAATATTGGCAATCATGAGCAAACCAACAGTTGCTGTAATCTTCCGACCAAGCCCATGGAACCTTGCCCACGCTACCTTTTATGGCGACGAGACTGCCTCCGAAACCATGGGTACTCAATTCACATTTATCTATATTATATTTAGTCATCATTTTATCTTTAGCCAAAAAAAAAAAAAAAACAATTTAAAACTAAAATACGTTTTATCATTGATCAAATCACAAGATTTGATGGCCAAAATTCGCTCTTGTTACTTACTCAAATTTGAAAAGAAGAAAAGTTTAAGGTTTATTTTTTTAATCCAATTTTTACCGCATTGTTAAGGTGAAAAATCAAAATTACCTTAATATGTGATGAAGCATTAATCTAGCACAGTCAATACATAAACACCTGCAAAGTCTGTCACCGTAGTCTTTTTTATGAAGTGTCTTATATGATCATAACTGATCGTAGTAGTTTGGCTTTTTCCATATATATAGGCATCGTGTTATAGTCAATTTCCTTGATTTTAATCATTTTCTTCATTATGGTCGTGATGATCCATGATGAGGAGCATAACCGCTTCTATCACGAGAGAAATTATTCATTCCTCCTGTTAATTTTAGATTCTCTTCATTATGGGCTTGATTTTAAGCATTTAACCATTATCCCTAATTATGAGCTAGATCAATATGCATGAAAGTTATAAGTACACTTAAATTTTATCCTGGGTAAAAAAAATTATTTTAATAGAAAGGACAAGATTTTGTCTATATATGGTCTACACGTTACCTTTGTAAGTAATATATACCAAGCTACGTTTATGTGTGGTCTAATTTAATTACAATAACTTACACTCAAATAGATTTCATCCATCTACTATTTTATTCAACAACAAAAAATAGATTTCATCCTTAAAAAAAATGCAGAATACTTCAATTGATGACCCTTTTTCTGTATTGGGTTTACAGGAGGAGCTTGTGGATATGGAAATTTGTTTGTTAATGGTTATGGAACAGATACAGCGGCCTTGAGCTCAACATTGTTTAACAATGGTTACGCTTGCGGGACTTGCTACCAAATAAAGTGTTACCAATCAAAATGGTGCTATGGAGGGGTCCCATTCACCACGGTGACTGCAACGAACCTTTGTCCACCAAATTGGTCCCAGGACTCAAATGCTGGTGGCTGGTGCAATCCACCTCGAGCCCACTTTGACATGTCCAAGCCTGCTTTTATGAAAATTGCACAGTGGACGGCTGGCATTGTCCCAGTTATGTACCGCAGGTATAGGATTTCTCACTTCATTACTAGTACTAATTTGTGAAGAAAAAATGTATTTTTTGGTGCCCTTCTAAAACTAATTAATTGGTAGAGTTTGAGAGTCTGGTGGCATTGAACTAGGTATTAAAATCAAATCTTATCATGTAGCAAGAGAAAAGAGTTTTCATGATGGGCTTCTAAAATATAATTAAGACAAACTTCATCAAATAGCACATTCAAGTTAATTAATTGAACAATAAGTCTAGAGGCACCCAAAATTTCATAAAAAAATTCACAATTACTTATGTGTCAAGCTGTGAATGGTAAATAATAAAGTAATATCAGTGGTGGGTCAAAATGAAAACTAATAAAAACTGTCAATTCAGATGTTGTGAAAAATGTTGTGCATGTAACATTACTCTTAATTGAAATATGATTTGAGAAAGGCTACATGGTTATACAATAGTCAGTCTTTGGACTTAGAAAATGGATATGGTCCAGTGATATGATGTAGAAAGCTGTTGCAATATATATTTACAATGTACTCATTGCTTTGTGTAATAGGGTACCATGTATAAGGACTAGAGGGCTCCGATTCTCTTTCCAAGGAAATGGGTACTGGTTGTTGGTGTATGTGATGAACGTTGGAGGTGGGGGAGACATTGCTAACATGTGGGTGAAAGGAAGCAAAACAGGCTGGATAAGCATGAGCCATAATTGGGGAGCCTCATACCAGGCATTTGCAACTTTGGGAGGTCAACCTCTTTCTTTTAGGATCACATCATACACAAACAAGGAGACTATAATAGCATGGAACGCTGTTCCTGCCAATTGGCAAGTAGGATTGACTTATGAGACCAATGTGAACTTCCATTGATGTACAAGCTGTTCACCATATGGCTCTTCAGTCTTTTTCTTCTTTTTTAAGTCTAAAGTATTTTGTTTGCTCACTTTCTTTTTCTAGGATTTTCTTTGTCTTGTATGTGATCCTTTGAGAGCAGATGATCAAGTATCACTACTTGGTTGTTAATTTTAAAATTTAGTGAATATGCCAATTAACTCGGTAAATTTCTTAATAATTGTACTGAAATTTTTATGATAATTAAGTTTTTGATAAGATTGAAAGAATTTAATTGAAGGAAGACAGAACTACAATATTCCTATCTGGCACATAAAATGTAATGTAACCTCCTAAAAATGTATAATGTGGCTAATCCCCTGAATGTGCAGTCCTCCTATGAATCTCACACACAAAAGATAATATAAAGAAGAATTCCTGCAGATGGTACAATAACAATCTTATGTGTAATTTTGTTTCTGGACTCAAACAACAAAGTATTTCATTTTTCTACCAAAAATTTATTGTTGTTGCTGTTGTTAGTGAGCAAATCCAAAATGTAACAGATATGCTTAAGAAGATGACATCTCTGTCTTCAGCAATATTAATCTTGTGATGAACTTATAGTCGGAACATAATTAATGCACTCCATAAGGTGCCAATGACATACTACAATAAGAATCATCAAAAAGCACATGATTCCTCTTGTGAGTCCTACAACAAATGGTAAACAAAATAAAAGAATGAAGGGAGTCATTCTGTCTTTGGCACCAAAACTCAAACCATATTTTTAGTATTTCTTATTTGACCCCCATGTGAAATTTGGGCCCCATTAAAGGGGAATACAAATAGAATGCCATGGCAGCTACAACAAGAGACCCACAAAGTTGTTCAAGTGGCAGACATGTCATCAAGCACAATTAAAGAGTATAGGAGCCTCTATGTGAACCATGCTCTCATTTCTTCCCCTAAGCACGCCAAGTCCCTTTTTCCATTTCCTTTTGCCATGTAGTACCATCATCATCAGCCCATGCTCCAAAATCATGTCTCCCAACCTTTGTCATATGACCCTTGCTCCCTTTGACAACTCAACATTTTCTTTCTAAGACAGACAGACCAACAAAAAGTATGCTGCTATCCAACAGTACAAGGGTCATTTTGCTGCTTCTTCACAACCCCACCTCTCCTAAAACAACAGGCAATCTTTCTTATCAGGAACTTTCAAAGCCACCTAACATATTCACTCCTGGACTTACAATGATAGAAACAATATAAGAACTTTCTTTTCTTTTTTTTCTCTTTAATCCACCAAAGCTTTTTCCTGGTCTATAAATTTCCTCAAACAGTCCAAAAACCTTCCTCTTTCTACAGGAAAAAAAGCTAATCTAGATTTAGTTTTCATTTTTCTCACATTTCAAACTATACTTTTTATTTGCCAACCCCAGAAAAACTGTCAGACTCCCCACTACTACATTTTTTGACATGGGCTCCCTCTTCTCTCTCACATTGATAATTCTTTCATGGGCATCATCAGGATCAATAAAAGCTGAAGCACAAGGAATCAAATCAGCTCATCTTCTTGATCTCTACATTAGAGACTACACATTTAAGTCTTTTGACCAACAATTCATCAAGACTGGGATATTACACACTGTACATTTACCAGCAAACTTCACTGGCATCAAAGTGGACATGGTGAGGTTCAGATGTGGCAGTCTTACAAGGTATGGCGCAAAAGTTAGTGAATTTCATCTGGGTGTTGGTGTGACTGTGCATCCATGTGTGGAGAGAGTGATGGTAGTTAGAGAAAACTTGGGATATAATTGGTCTTCCATATACTATGCTAACTATGGTTTATCTGGGTACAAACTTGTGTCCCCTATTCTAGGTCTTCTAGCTTATAATTCTGATACCAACATGAATTTTAGCAACCCTTTTGAGCTTGGAATTCTTGCAGGACAAAAGCCCATCACAATAAACTTCAGCAATACTACAAACTTCACTAACATACAGGGAATTAGGCCATATTGTGCTAGTTTTGAAAGTGATGGAAAAGTCACATTAGCAAATCAGGTATCACCATATGTATGTGTTGCAACGAGGCATGGCCATTTTGGATTGGTCATTGAGACACCTCCACAGCAGTTCAGGAAAAAGATTAGCCGGTGGAAATTGGCAGTTGGAACTTCAGTTGGGGCTACATTGGGTGCTTTTCTTTTGGCTTTGCTTTTGGTGGCAATGTTTGTTAAGGCCAAGAAGAAATCAAGAATGGAAGAGATGGAAAGAAGGGCTTATGAAGAAGAAGCTTTACAAGTATCTATGGTTGGACATATGAGAGCTCCTACAGCAGCTCGTACTCGAACAATGCCTACAATTGAGCATGAGTATATACCTCCTCCTCATTGAATTGTTCATTTTTTGTTTGTGATTATTCTTGTTGTAAGTTGTAACATTTAGCTGAAAAAGAAAAGGTATTGTTCATGAGACTAAAAGGAAATTCAACTATATTGCATAGTTTCCAAATCTTGGAACAGGAGTCAGGAACAAATTAATCTGTTCTTCAGACCTGATGATTCATTATTATTTTTCATTCAATTTTCACATAATTGGTGTTATGAAATTTTTATTTTATATTACAAGCTGGATGTCCCAAATCAAAGGCATTTAATTTTATCAGTCACAGATAGAAGTGGGAATAAATCGGAATTTCTGATCCGTAATGGGTAAACCAAATATAATTGAAGGTTAATTTGGATACACCCAATCCATAAGAGTATGTAATTTTTCTAAAACAAAAAAAAATTAAATCAATTAATAGTTTGGCCAAATAAGTGTATGTGATTCACTCTTTTCCAAGTCTGGCTTGCAATTGGGACTAATGCACATTAAAGTCAGATAAAAGTAGACACCTGTAAAATGTGGGAATTTAGAGAATGATAAAACACTTTTGTGTAGCTCAACTATATAGTGCATATATTTGGTGGTACAAGTATATGGTTTTACAGTATTCAACAAAAGAGAACTTTGTTTTTGGTTTTCACTCGAAAAAATTTGTGTTTGTTAAGTAAAGAGAGGACTTGGATCTGACTTACCCAAAAAATTAGTAAAACATATAATTGAAGAAGAAGACTTTTGCTCTATTTTTTGTCATTGCTTATTTTTTTTCTTTTGTTAAGTGAAGGTTGAGGGATTTTGACCCCAAATCTAACCCCAAAAATGGAAGCGAAATGCCACTAGACTAAATGGCAATTGGCTGTTCTATTGTTACATTCTAGACAAAGGCAAAATAACTTATGATGCTTCACAAAGACTTTTCACTTTTCCTTTCTTTATTGGGTCAAAGGCAATTATACACCACATAATAGATGCTTTAAGACGCAGTTATGCCATTAGCCATCATTTATGTTGAAAGGTAGAAGGAACCTTTTTTTTTTTTTATTGGCAAGTGGGAAAAAAAATTCTTACAACCTCCCATAGTGCGGGTATATCCAGACACAAATGGTAATGTATGTTAATATAAGCATATATTAAATATATCAAATATTAGTACATATTTGAGATTTTCTACTTCAAAATCCAAAATAAGTAAATTCCATCAAAACAAAGTATTTTGACCTAAAAAAATTAGGTTTTCATTTAACTATTTAAGTTCATTATTCAGTGAAGGATTATTATTAGGGATGCAATAGATCACGGATAATTTTGCTGGACCCCTGTGATAACAATCAAAACAAATCTTTGCATCGCTTTCAATGATAATGTTTTTGGAACTTATTGTGCACTACCAGTTGAGTTGGCCAAAGTACAACTGCTAGCAAGGCATACTACTCCCAAGTCATTTGTGGCCACCATATATAGCAAGAGCAAAAGCATTGTTCACCAAACCCCCAGGGGAGGCTTTTCCCATCTAAAATCAGACATAGTAGCCACAGCTTTCTTAAATTCGACAACTAATGAGTGCTCCATTATCCTCTTTTCTAAAGCCCTTACAATGCTCAGTATATTAGGCTTAGTGTTGTTATGGACTACTTGGTTTCGGACATCCCAAATAGCTTCAATAGTCAAGGCAAATTGGATGGAAGTTTGACATTTTGATCTTAGCAGCTGTGTACTATTTGAATGGCCCAAGGGAAGTGGTGGACCTATTGCCATCTTGGCTATATCAGCACTGCTATTGAGGAGCAAATGGTTAAAAACTTAAAATTGAGACCCAACTACAACCAAACCAAATAGCAAGGGCAATCTGACATTTAAAGAACAAGTGAACACTCGAGTCACTATCACCATGACATAAGGGGCATAAGTTATCACCTGAACCCAACCCAGTTGTAATGTTGTACTTGGTCGGGAGTATGTTGTGTGCAATCCTCCAAACTAATAACTTCTGTCTCTCATGAAATTTTGGCTTCCACAACTCAGGCCAATCAATAGTTTGATTTCAAATCTATATGAGAACACTACACTTCATTTCTATCCAAGTCAATGCCACCTCTGAATAAAATTCTCCAAAATTTATGTCATGCACATCAGTTACTAATAAATAACCAAAGGATATTGTTATTTCCACACTTTACTTTGTTTTATATATATACTAGTCGCAAACCCGTACGATGCACAGAAAATCTACTAAATTTGATATTTAAAGAAGGATAAAATGTATTAACACTCCCTTTTAACTCTTTTGTTAAAAATAAAAAATGCATTAGAACCCTCTAAAGTTTTATATTGTTGCATTAAGACCCATTCCTTTTCATTTTTTAATGAATTGGTGAAAAAAAAAAATTAAAATAAGAATGGACATAAAGAGCCTATTTGCAGCAATTCCAAAGTTTATGAACTAAATTGGTGGGGAAGAAAAGTTAAGGATAGTAACTTTGTATTATAAATCATTTTGTAAAGTTTTACAACAGTTTTAGAGAAAGAGTCAACTCCATTCTAAACCAGAGTTTGTTGATAACTTTGCTATAGACTTAGCTACATTATTATGTGGAATCAAGTTGAAATTGTACTCATTGAAAAATTAAAGCATGGCTCTCGCATCATACTGTATGTTCTATCTCTTTACAAAAATGAAAAAATAAAAAAAAAAATCATGCAGTATGTGATCAACCACAGGGTCTCTACTTCTCTATTTTGCAGCACCAGCCACACGCCTTTAGAGTCCCCTTCGAAAGTTATCTTTCTCACCCTTTTTATCACATACAAAAAGTATTGTCTTTCGGTCACCTCATCAAATTCCAACTCTAAATACTCAATCCAAACACACCATAGAGTTTTAGTTAAATTCTAGTATCAAATATAAATATAGTACTAAACTATTAATATATAAAATCACGTAAAAGTGGATTAATAGATAGTAGAGTTTTAGTTATACTCTAATATCAAAGGGGACACTCTTTGTTTTTTTAGTGGGAATATAATTCTATTTTATGAATTTCACAAAATATATATGTAAAGACCAAAAAGTCTATAGGGTGTGTAACAAAATGCAGCCTAACTACATGCTAAGCCATAGAAGACCCGCCAGCTAAACATTATGTCAAACATCTAATCTATATCAATACAGCAAACTTAGAATCATAACAAAGCAAACTTTCAACGGAATACGATAACCTAGGGAAGAGAGCTCTCCATATAAGCCATATGTCAAACACCTGTTCTCCATCATGAATATAACCTTTAACACAATAACAAAACAAAATCACCACAAAACACAAATGCACAATCCTTGTTTACAAAGCGGTGACTTATATTCTGCTTGTTCAGTTGTTTGAATCAGTGATATTATATATTAATATCTAATAGAAAAAGGAGGATTGTTAGCATCTAGAAAAGACAAAAATTAAGACAAAGTTATAATTGTTCGCCTATGCCGGCCATCAGAATCAAATGAAGGTTGAAGAGCCAATCCATTCAAATTCAAATTCAAAATTATATTGAACGCCTCTTAAAATTTTCAATATATCCAATAATATTAAACATCTCGCAGCAGCCCATCAAAATAAGTTGGGTCGCTTACTGAAGTTTGGCGCAACCCCTGAGGGTTGTAGATGCAATACAAAACCTTCGGCGTGGTTTAGGCATTTAGAGGTGAGTAGGAGTTGAGGGAGGACCAGGTGGGAGGGGTGTACTACACCATGGGTCAAAGAAAAGTGAGAAAGAAAACGTAAAAATGAATCGGGAAAGGTTAGCGAAAATAAATGTGAAAAAATTATTTTTAAAAAATAGTAATGATGTGTAAAATTGTGGAGATTTAAAAGCTTATGTGTCAAAATTCTATGAAGTCAATTGAAAGAACAAAAAGTTAAAAAAGTTTCGGTTTTACATTATAGTATAGATATATATAGGAAATAACAAAAGTTGAAGTGATTTTGTACTCCAACTTTTGTTATTAGTGCGGAAATAACAAAGTGAAGTGTGGAAATAACATTTCCCTAACCAAATTACACAATATAGGCTGGAGATAGGGAAAAAAAATAGAAGACTTTTTCTTCCCTGGAACCTAAATGGAAATTAAAGTCAATGGTAATTTTGACAAACAAAAATTAAACATTAACCCAAGTATTTATTTATTTTTGGTTCAAGCATCTACATCATAGATAATATGAACTAGGTGTTGGTCGCTAAACATTTTTTTGGGCTTAAATTTTTTAGTTTGGGTTGGATTTGAACATATGCCTTTTCGGCCTAGGCCTAACGAAGTCTCACTCTCAACAATGTTTTTATTCTCAGGCCCAAAAAAGAGTAAGCAAATAAAATTTACTTAGGCATTTGGTTTTCTATTTGTGTGTGTTATTAACATGTCACATACTATTCATGTCATACTGCTCCCAAACAAATTTTCTATTACTAATTTAATCAACAATTTAAATGTGTGTTTTGTCAGCATTGTAAGACGAATCAAAATCCTCTAGAATTCTTAAAAAACTTTATTCTATCGAGTTCTTTTATTTTTGACATTTTTTTTTTTTATAATAAAATGTCTTGTTACCGAACTCCTAAAATAATGGTTTTATGAATAACTCAAAAAAGCATATGTTATGTTGTCAAGGCGTTCTGGTGTTCACCTCCAACAAAAATGACTCCCCCTCTATTCTCGACAACAACAGTGACAATTTCCTCTCTTGCAACTTCTGTATCCACCCTTTGCCTGATGTTTTGCTGTCTTTAACCGCTGGAGAGCTTTATGTCAATTAGAAAATAAATGTGAGGTTGGTGGAATTTGTGAAAAAGATCACACATTTGAAAAAAGTGTTTACTTGTAACAAAGGTCAAGTTATTTCTTCAACCAAAACATTGATACTGGGTTATCAATTTTAATGGGAAAGTAAGAGAGAGACAAATCTGAAGATGTTAATGTGAGATTGTTTGGGATATATATATATATATATATATTTTAACACTATTTTAAGGGGTTTTATTAGCAAGTTGATACCATGGCTTAATCCAGACATTTTATTATGAAATAAAAGTTGAATATTATAATTAATACATACTCTCTCCTCTTATGATGAGTAGATCTCACTAATTAAATTCGTAGCAGGACCTATCATTCATATGAAATGAGAAAATACAGATTTATTATGTGGTGAAAATATTACATAATTTTTCATGTCAGTAGAGTTCTTGATCCTTGGCATGCTTGTTTTCCAAAAGAAAGAAAATCTTTGCCTACTTAACTACTCAAATGATTCCCTCTTTTAGTCCGTGTCTTCCTTTGTTTAGCAAACTTTGTCTCCTAATTATCTCCATAGTCTCACTTATTAATTACTTATATATTATGCTTGTCAATCTTCCTTTAATTATTTCCATACTCTCTCACTTATTATTATTATTATTATTTACACTTCCTTACAACATTTTCTTTTTTCCAAATCAACTCAATCATATTAATTAACAATACATATTTTGAAGATAAAATAAACAGTTTCTTTAGCCTTAAAACTTAAAATATATATATATATATATAATTGGTTCATATTTTATTTCCTTTGGAAGAATTTCCAAATTTTTTTCAAATATAAATTTACTATTTTCACTCAATCTCAAAATGTAAAAGTTCCTTTGAGATAATGTTGATATTAATATTAATGCAAAGTATCAACCCATTCAATTGCAAGAAAATTCAGCTAGTTAATGTATTAATTACACTAATCAATCCAATCCCACCCATTAATTACAAAATATTTCTTAAAACAATATCAGCATGCAAAATTTCAAATTGTAAAAAAACCCAAACACGCATGTTCTAAAAAATTCAATTAAAAAGCCGCTAGCACGAGTGAATTACTTTCCAACCAAGAAAAATAAAATCCTTCCATAAATCGGAGTCGGAAAACCTTTCTTATTTTTGAATTTTGAATTCATTAACGTCTAATTTTTTGCTCTCCAAATCCTAAACGAAAAAGAAAAAAACTAAACAAAGTCGGTTTAGTTGAGCGGTGAGACCCAGAGGCACAGACCAGACCAAACCAAACCACCTCGGCCTAGTTTTCGTTATAATAAAGACAAAAGACAAGAGCAACGTACTACTTTTCCCGCAAAATAAATAACGCTCTCTCTTAAGGTTGCGCGGTAAATTTAACTGTAACTCGCCGTTAAAGTTTAATAAAAAGAAAACCTCAAATCTCAGTCTTACTCTTTCTCTTTCTCTGTGTCTTTGAGAGTGAAATACCGAACGGTCAGAAATTTTCGCTATGGACGATTCCACGGTTCAAACATTACCTAGCCAATCAGCTCTCAGAACCCTAACCCCACCATCTTCATCTTCGTCTTCGGAGCTCAATCTTGCTTCGCGCCACATCGAGCGTATGATAAACTCGAATCACCATGCGTCGCCGTCGAGGACGATCTACTCGGACCGGTTCATACCGAGTAGATCCGGGTCCAACTTTGCGCTATTCGACTTGGCTACGCCGAAGTCAAGCTCTACAGCTGAGGGACGAGAGGACACGTCTAGTGCCTATGCCACGCTCCTACGCGCCGCTCTCTTTGGTCCCGAATCATCGGGCGGTGTTGTTTTGCCTGCTACGCCCGATAAGAGACCGCCTCCCAGCCGGAATATATTCCGGTATAAGACCGAGACGCACCGCTCCCTGCATTCGCTTACGCCTTTCGGCTTCGATGATGCCGCTCCCGGGGTTAATCATAGCCCGGTCAAGGCTCCGAGGAAGGTTCCACGGTCGCCTTATAAGGTAAAATAATGTGAATTTGGTTAATTTGGTGAATTGGGTTGGTTTGGATTTGGATTTTGGGAATTGGGTTTGTGGGGTTTATGGAAATTTTGATGCTTTATTATTTTTCTTTGTGTAGGTTTTGGATGCGCCAGCATTGCAGGATGATTTTTATCTGAATCTTGTGGATTGGTCTTCGCATAATGTGTTGGCTGTGGGGTTGGGAAATTGCGTTTATTTGTGGAATGCTTGTAGTAGCAAGGTCAGTTTTTTTATTTATTTTAATAATTGTGTTCTGTTTTTAATTGCACAATATCATGAATTAGTTACTTTTATAGGAAAATAAATGTGCTGCAATGTCACAAGTTTGAAATTTTCTATGATTGTTGTGTGCTTTTCTAGATTTTGCCTCCGTTAATACATATATATATGGCATTGTTTTGATACATCTTGGCATGGTACATGCAGGTAACTAAGTTGTGTGACTTGGGAATCGATGACAGTGTCTGTTCAGTAGGGTGGGCTCAGCGTGGAACACATCTTGCTGTTGGAACTAGCAATGGAAAAGTCCAGGTTAGATGCGATGTTAATATTGATTTCAAATTCAGAGATGTTTATTTGTTTTTGTTAATATTGCAAAGTGTAGCTATAGAACACTAGAAACAAGATGCAAACTAGGGGTTGGGGGATGGTATGATGAACCTGAAAACCCAAAACGATTCAAGATGCGAGTGTTGATTATGTAAGATTCATTTAGATCAGTAATGAAAAGCTTGTAACGAATTATGCCAATGAGCTCTAGCTCAAATGGCACATCCTCCTTTTCTAAGCGCAAAGGGGAAGGTTAAGTCGTCGGTCAAGACCCACTAAGCGCATGTGTACTTACCAATAAAAAAGTAAAGAAAGAAAGAGTTACATTTCAACTTGTAAGAGTACATGGGAGTCATGAGTGATTTATTTTAAATTGATTAACTGGTCACCCACACAGCCATCATGAGCAACAATCCCCCCCTCAAGGGGCTTCTTACTCATGACCATCTTCTATGAATGGAGAGTGATGAAACTAACACAGTCATCTTCATCTTGATTTGTCATAATGCCGCTGGTCAATTTAAATTTCCTATTTTATTGTGTTTTTATTTCAATTTTTGGTATGCTATGTGCTCCCATGCACACTTAGCTGATGCCTTTAGCAACCTTCTATGTAGATTTGGGATGCATCTCCCTGTAAGAGGGTAAGAACTATGGATGGTCACCGATTACGTGTTGGGGCCTTAGCCTGGAGTTCATCTCTTTTGTCTTCTGGTGGCCGCGATAAGAGTATTTTTCAACGAGATATACGTGCTCAGGAAGATTTTGTTAGTAAACTCTCTGGACACAAGTCAGAGGTCAGATTCTAGAAATTCTTGTTCAGCTTGTTTAATTTCCTGGTCAATCAAAATTTATATGTATTTACTTTTGACTTCGGATAGCATCTTATCCTGCTTCTTCCATTCTAATAATTGTCTTTGGTTTTGTTTTAGGTTTGTGGACTAAAGTGGTCTTATGATAATCGTGAATTGGCATCGGGCGGCAATGATAACAGAGTATGTGATGACATGTCCTTTTCTTGTCTAATTAATTGCATTTCACAGTTATTTCTTCGCTCCTCCTGCATTCTTGACTGATAGTTTATCTCACATATGTGCAGCTTTTTGTTTGGAACCAACATTCAACTCAACCCGTGCTGAAGTACTGTGAGCATACAGCAGCTGTAAAAGCTATTGCATGGTCTCCCCATCTTCATGGACTTCTTGCATCTGGTGGAGGAACTGCAGACCGATGTATTCGTTTCTGGAATACAACCACAAACTCACACTTGAGCTGCATGGACACTGGAAGTCAGGTAATCTTCTTGTCTTTTTTTGTTTTTACCATACTGACTTCCTTTTAATTGGGTCTAGTCACTACTGTATACATGGATAGATACACATTTTCTTTTATTCATCTTTTCACTTTCCTGTCTCTAGGATAGAGAATAGAAAGATAAGGTTTTCTTTTTCTTTTTCCTTCTCTCTCTCATGGGAGAAGGGAGTGTAATTTTTATTATAATAAGTAGTTTGTGAAATTAAAATATTTTACTGTATAAATCTCACATGATGTTGTGAGTGGTACTTTAAAACCATTATAGTGCTTTCATGGATGCTATTGTACACAATGTTGAGAGATGAAAATTGCCAAAGGCTGCATTGCAAGCTGATGGCTGAAGACGGTCCCTCATTGGCTGTCTCCTTTCAGCATTTACTAGTTTTTAATGTCTAGGTTTCTTTTGAGAATATTAAATGATGTCTCTAATAGGCAATAATGGTAAAATAATTTTGTGATGCGATTGATCCATTCAGAACGATTTTCTGTTGATAATTGTAGTAGATTGAAAGATTCATTTGCTCCTTTGGTGGATTGAGTAAGTGCAGACCGCATATATTTAGGGTTAAAGTTTAAATACTCAGGTGTTGGAGAGATTGTTGTTATTGAAAGATGTGAAACACTGATATTACAAGGAGAACATCCTTGGTACTGTGTTCTTTTCCAGTTAGATATGAGGGCCTAAACAAACTAAGCTAAGTGTCCTTGATAGATAGTTCAATACAATTTTTTTTATCTGTAATTATTTTGCTTCTAAGCACAGTTAATTTTCACGGGTCACACTTTTGTGAGTTGTGACCTAAATATGATTATATGTGTTGATTATACATCTAATCTAGTCTCATGTTTCACTCTTTTTAGTCCTATATATATATATAAGGTGTGTGTGCACGTTAGCACACGTGTAGGCAGTCCATTTAGTTCTTTCTTAAAGTTGTATCTAGATATATTGGACTTGTCAGCGAGGAACTATTAATGATGAAACACAACAATAAATTATGTCTGTAGAATCTGGTTTGATTATGGAATTGATAGATCTGTATGTGTGTCTTTGCTCACACTAAGATGTACTGATATCCACTGTACATGTGGCAGGTTTGCAATCTTGTGTGGTCCAAGAATGTCAATGAACTTGTCAGCACCCATGGGTACTCCCAAAACCAGATAATAGTTTGGAGATATCCTACCATGTCAAAGGTACAGAGTTTATCTACTATGATACAAGTATATCTTTTCAGGGTTTTTTATTTTTTATTTTTTATTTTTCCTAATTTAAGTTTTGTTTTCATCTCCTAATGCAGTTGGCAACTCTCACGGGCCATACATATCGAGTTCTCTATCTTGCCATCTCACCTGATGGACAGGTAGGTTGTCCTCCATTGTTTTTATTATCTTTGCCCCTTTCTGTTGATAAATAAGCTAGTTATGTAAATCAATTTCCCATTTGTTTATGCTTGTTCTTTTCTTAATGGTAATAACCATTGTTGTTTCAGACAATTGTCACGGGAGCTGGAGATGAAACACTTAGGTTTTGGAATGTGTTCCCTTCCCCTAAATCACAGGTAAATTCTTTGAAATCCAAAACTCTTGGTAGAATCGATGCTCTTATTTAGGTCCAAAGTTTTGTCTTCCTCCACTTAGTTTGTCCGCAGTTATTATAGATATTAGTCATTTTAAGAACTGATTTGCATTTCCAGTAGATATCCCCTCCAGTACAGTTTTAGCATTAGTTCACATCTGTCAGAGTGGCACACCAATAATTTTGTTAAAGAGAAGCATGTGTATGTTGTATTAACTGTTTTGCTTTTATTGTGGAACTCGTCTCTTATTGCATCTACTTGTTTCATGATTTTTTTTCCTGCATTTTTTTTTTTTTTTTTGTGTTCTGTTACTCAATTCCTAGAGAAGATAAAAGCAACCCACATATGAATGTAATTGTTAATACAGAACACGGACAGCGAGATTGGAGCGTCGTTTCTGGGAAGAACTACGATTCGGTGATCATTGCAGGCCTTTGGCGTATGACTTCTTGTCATATGATACAATGCATCATGGGTTTCAATTTATCATATGCTAAAAGAGAATCAAATCGGTCTGCTCGACCAAACACAATGGGCAGAGAATTTGCTGGGACCGAACAAGGGAAGGGATTTCAGTGGGAATGACGGGATATCTTACCTCTCTGGTTTCTTGCAAGTTGATGATTTTGGACTTCTTGTTCCCACTTCAACAGGTTTTAGTTTGTATAGACTATAGAGGGGAGATGTTAACCATTTATTTTAACAGCTCCGCTGTATATTTAGGAGAGAAGAATACTAAAGTATGTTTTAACTATATTGGTGTAGCACGCTTTTGTAATCTTTGTAAATAAATCGTTATTCTTTCACATTAATGTCTCCATGATCCATAGCCAAGAGTGTGGTTTTGTCCATTAATGTCTTCATGATTTGATAACCTTACTTGAGCATGAGCATAACCAATATAATTCCTATGTGCCTATGAACTAAAAGCTGGAGACACCTAAAGAGACCCACAAAGTAGGGGGTGGGGGGGAGAAGGGGGATCTGCAGATGCTCCCTCCAGCAGGTTTAGAGAACTCTAGTAGCATCAAGTGGTGGGTATCAATAATTCAAAAGTTCTTTAAGAGGACCTTAAATCTGAAAACTTTAACACCAAAGCTAGAATTTAGAGTTTTTGGAAAAAAAAAAAAAAAAGGTTCTACAATTCATTGATCATGCTTTATAAATCAAGAACTTTAAAGTATTATTCACTGTAATTTGTCAAACACTCAAAAAACTAAATAGATTTTTAGTTAAAACTCTATATATCGCAAAAACTCTTATCGTTAAAGTTCTAATTCCTACACTAATGCCAAACGAGTATATAATCTCCTTGGGAAATTTTCTATAAATTTTAGACTCATTTTAAAAGCCATGTAGCATATTGATCTCCCAAGAACTAAATATTTCAAAATTCATTATGAAAAATTAAGAAAGAAGTTACCACTTTCTGGAAACCTCTTACTACGCCCAGGGAAAGAGTATCCAATGGATATGTGAGGGGGAGGCGGACGATTGAAGCAACACAGGCTGAATCTCCATGATTCATGGCAGTTAGACAACTCTTGCTTGCCACTTACAATATCTCATCATATATTTGAGTCGTCTACAAAGGATTCGACCACAGGGCTTCATCATCGCTAAGGGCGTTTTGGCCCCCTACTGCAAATCAACAATCGGGCAACGAGCAAACGCGTAGCTTCTAGCCCGAACCCCATTCAAGGGCTAAGACGTTGCAATGAGATTTTACTAGGATGGTTACCATAGCAATAAATAAAGATTTTGTAGAAAAGAAGGATAAACAAATATAAATCTATACAGTAATTAGGTGAACTAGAACACATAAAAAGAGTGCATAATACATGACACATCTACTACAGCCCTTAAAATGGGATAAATCGCATTAGCCACATTCTTAACATGCGCCAATGGTCACATCCCAAAAAAGGACAACTAGTAAAATCCAATCCAACCTCACCAAACTTTTATGTTTTTATGGGGTTTTCAGGGAATAGGCTCGTAATGATATTTACGTTGGAGCCCCACAAATTTTTCCTACACTTTGAAATAAAAAAATATAATGGATGACAAGGAGACACGTCCAAAGTCCACTTTAGCTTTGTTTTGTTTGTTGCTGAAAGCTCTTTTGGGTCCCAAACTATTTTCACTCACACGGGGAAGCTCTTTCTGACCATGGGATCAAGCTCATTGGTGGAAAGCAACAGTCACAATCTTCTTGGCATGGCTCTGGCAAGTTCGAATTGCTTGATGGGGTTACTTGAAATTGAAGTTCATCTTTTTGGACCTCAATGGAAGGGGCCACGGCATCCTTCAGTGGGCCCCAGCATTCCACCTTGTTGAATTCAGGAATGTTGGAGTGAAAGTAAACCCAAACCAAAGCCTCCTGCAATTCCGGATGGTAGTTGAACAAATTGCCATCTCCATGAACAAAGGCCATCAAAACCTATTCATGCAAAAATTCCATTAAGAGATTGAATTAACAAAATTAGATGAAATTAGTTCATGATTAATTATAAAAGATCTTAAATAAATTTTTAATTACCACAGGGAGTTCTTTGTAGAAGATGAAGTATCTAAACCTAGCAAACAAATCCAAAAGAAAATGGCCTCCACTTATATGACAATGAACATGAAGAGACATTTTTCCCTTTACTTTCTTCCACTCTGCCACCACTTCATCTCTTTGCAACTTGCTGTACCACCCTTGGAACTGAAATTGAAATCCCAATTTCCAATCTTTTAGCGTCCAAAACATAATTCATGATAAAGACATATAACACAACATATTAACAACAAAATTGTATTCTATTAACCCTCTGTAATCCCCTGATTTCCTCTGTCTTTCTTCTTTAATGAATTTTAACCAAAGTTTATATTATCTTTTATTTTTTAAAGACTATTTTTCTAGCTTAGCAATAGATCCACATCAAATTTCTATGATCTCCTTGATCCACTCTAATAGATCTATGTGGTCCACTCTTCTCCTTGCTAAAAGGTGACAAATAGTCTGATCTAACCCATAAGATCCCCTGCTTTCTCTGTTTTCCTTTCTAACTTGAATATTAAATTAAAAACATCAAATTCAAACCCCAAAAGACCATAAAAAGTAAATAATAATAATAATATAACAAAAATACTCCAATAGAATATTAAAAGATCATTTTTTGGCATATGGGTGTCAGAGATCTGGATTACCTGAGAGTTGTTTATTGTCTGTGAGATTGCCAAAGTAAGCTTAGAAGTTATATCACTATGCGTAAGTGTATAGGTCCTTGGAAGCTTCCCCGGATGCTTCTTTTCATCCACTCCTAAAAACAGTACCTTCAGCTTCGAAGCTTCGAATATCGATGGCCCAAACAACCTCGCTACCTGATTCATCCAATCAAACACAAAAAATTAAAAACTTTATTGTACCAAAAACCCTTTCTTTTTTTGGTTAAAAAAAACTCAAAAGGACAAATTAATTATAAAAAAAGATAATTACAGGAACAATAGCAAGGTTCTTTTTCTTGGGTCTTCTTCTATAAAGAAAGAGAGAGCTTTGTTGATCAGAGAGTAGTGAAGACTGTCTTAGCTTTGATGGGAGCACAAGAGAAGCAGTCAAAGTAGCCATTGAGTCAGAGACCTGCTTAGACCTGTCTCCCTGTAGCTCCAGCCTTTGTGGATACCCCAAATATTAAAAAAAAAACAAAAAAACTACAATATACAACTACTAATAGTCTAATACAACAGTCTTTATATTTTAGATAAGAAGAATGCTATGAATTCATTGGTTTGGTCTTAAAGACTTTAGGAGTTTTAGGCTTTTGATTTTTGCTTTTGCTTTGGGATATGCTTTTGCTTTGGGTGTGGGATTTCAGTTTGCTTGTTAGCTCAGCGTGTTTGAAACTCTGAAGATTTTGGGGGCTTTCGGAAGAAGCAGTTAGAAGAATTTGATGCGTGTCGGCTTGTCAATTTGCCCTCAATTACGGTTGCTTTTAGTTGCTTTTAGCTGTTGATTTAAGCAGTTACCACGTCGTGGTTAGTTTCCCACATGCACGGTCGCTGTTGTCTCACTCCATTAGTCAAAGGTTAAAACCAATACAAATTTCACGATTGACGGATATACAATATGTTTTATTCCTTTAGCGGTTACAAGATTTCATATAAAAATGATATTGTGCAAATGTGGACTACAAATCAGTTTGTAGTGGCCTATAGGGCGGATAGTTAGGGTGGGCCCTTTTAATCCCAAAGTTTAATGACATAATACAAAAAATGCCAAAAGCCAATATACATTATTTATATAACCAAAAAGTAATAAACAAGAAGCTCATTATACTTTTTACAATTGATTTTACATGTGTTTCATATTTTGAAAGCGTCATTATCTTTATTATTAATACTCGATAAATGTCTTTCCCTAGTCAAAGGTCATCCATCCATTAACTCATCCGACCGTAATCGATACAAATTTCACTGAAAATGATCTTCTAACAGTGTAATCGCAACTGGTAAGTTTGATTGTAAGTTATATACAATAGAAAAAAATTTAACAAAAAAATTAGGTCATTTACAATACTCAATCTTTTTTAGTTTGGTACCCACTCAATTGTTATTATCAAATATGTTAGTTGTCATCATATGTGATGGATGCTTCAATGTGATGTTATACTCTCCAATTTTAATGTATTAAATTTAAATAAATAAATAAAAATTAGGGTATCAATTAATGTGATCATAGGCACCAATATATGTAGGGTAATTACCATCATGTGTAACACTAATACCATAAATATGACATTTTTTCTATTAAAAGTACAACACACACACAAAAAAAATGTGGATATTGTAAAATTATCCAAAAAATTGAGGGTGGGCACTTTATAATATCCAATTATTTTTTATACTATATACCTACTAATTTTTTAAAAAAATATTTGAGGGTGGGCATGTGCCCACCCTGGCCTTAGTGTGGATCCGCCCATGCCTATAACTCATTATGTGGTAACTTATAAGACTATCCATATGTATTATTTAAAGAAGTTACATGACTCATTAAATAGGTCATGTAACTAAAATACACGTGGATGATCTTATTAATTGTCACGTAATGGGTTGTAGTAAGTTGACTACAAACTAGTTTGTAGTCAAAATCCATCCTTATTTTAAAGGGATCAAAGTTTGTAGTCAAAATCTATCCTTATTTTAAAGGGATCAAAGAATTTCCTATTTACAACATTATTGTACTTCAGTATTAGTTGAATTTGGTTAATTTTGTGTGTTGTGGTAGATAGATGATAAAAGCTTGCCATAATTCAGAAAGTTTTTCTCTTTAGTTTCTTGAGGTGTAATTATAACAATATCTTCCTTGATAATAAATTACAATTTCTTTGTTTGAAGAAATTTAAAATATTAGTGATGTGCATGTGGGGTTCTCTACATTAAATACGTATTACTTTTATCTATATATTTGACTTGTGATGTATATCATCAGATCATCCTATAAGATTTTTAATCTTTAGGATTTGTCAATTAAAAATCCTCAACTTTGGGAGAAGTAAAATTGGTTTTAAGACTTAAGTACTAAAAAAATCATTTTCCTTTCAAACCATTTCAAATGATAATGCTTCTAACCCATTATGTGACGATTCGAAAAATCATATCCATATGTATATTTAAATCATATGACATCTTTAATAAGTCACGTAATATATTGAAATATATAATACATATAAATGATTTTTTGAATTGTCAAATGATGGATTAGGAGATTACTCCAAATTTATTTAGAGGTAACCTCGGAACAATTTGGATTAAATTTAACCAAAAAAAAAAAAAACTAATATTAGGTTTAACTATATTGGCGCACCATGTTTACTTAGAAATGTTCATGATTGGAGCAAACAAAAATTAGAAAAATCGTGATTACTATAATCGCAATTCACAAGTTAGCAATTATTGTGAAGAGTATGGTTACGTGTGGGACTATTGAATTCCCACACCTGTAACCTGTAAGTAATGCGAGGTAAAGAGTACCGTACGATTGCCCTTGTATAGTCTTTTGCTTTTTTTGGCTAGAGCTTTGCCCTTGAATCGTCTGTTGCTTGCCAAATAGGACAAAGACCAACGTACAGTGGGATATATTTAAAAACAAAACACAAAAAGGAAAAACAAAGAAAATGAAAACAACAATAAAAAAAAAAAAAAAATGAAAACAAACCAATAATGGACTTAGATATGACCAAAGCCTTAAGGGCCTATGCCACTTTTATCGACTTAGATATGACCAAAATCATAATGCTCCTATTAATGTTTTTCCAAATCACCTTTTGATACCTGTCATGCCTCTCACATGAATGAATGGTAAACTTTAAAAAAATTTACATTTTTCCATGCTAATCTAATTTTCTTTTATTTAAGTAAAGACCAACACTGGTGACAGCTAGAATAAATCTTGAACCCAAATTTCCAATCCCTACCTAATTTGGGCCTGAAAAAAAAAAAAAAAAAAAAAAAAAAAAAAAAAAAAAAAAAAAAAAAAACGTGATTCTTTTAGAAATATACGTTTCCTGGCACTTGGCAGCTAGTATGATTGTCAAATCTGATTGTGTATTACACTCTCTCGTTGCTGTACCAAAATACCAAAACTGGTATGTGGCATTGACTTTCTTAGGCATTGAATTGGCCAGAAATAACCCCTTAGCTTGACTTCCCTAGTCATATCAATAAGAGATTAAATTGGTTGGAAATTTTTTTTTTTTTTTTTTTTTTGAGTAAATAAAAAAAATCATTGCTTACAAATTGAAAACAAAAATAATAATAATAATTGAGCTCTAGTTTTGTCTTGTCCTTGTCACGGTTTTCAGATTTTTTTTTTTTTTTTTTCATTATTTGGCAATAATATATAACATTATTACATTTATGTTATCTACAAGGAAAACATAGCCAATCAGTTGAAGGTCACATGGCCATAGTGCCATACCTTGTCGCCTCGGCTACTATAAGAACATACTACACGTTTTACACATTTATTATTCTGACTCAAATTTCTTTTTCACTAGTATAGCTTTAGCATTTTCCGTTATTAGTAATTGTTGTACGTTACTACCTTATTTTTCTAACCCGAACAAAAGAACAAGAAAAATATAGAAAACTTAATTTTCTTGAATTCGGATTAAATAATAAATATATAAATCTTTTCCTTGAACTTTGAAGTTTACATGATTCACACTATTAAAAAAGCGTTTTAGTTAAATAATAACTTATTTTAAATAACGTAACACTATATTTATTCTTAAATTTGTGATTATTAAATCTCAACCATAAAATAGACCCTCCCTATAAGAGAATAATAATCCTTCAAGATACTCACACAAAAAAAGGATTCATAATTTCCTTGTTTGAAGAGGTAATTTATATTTAGTAATTGCTTGATACAACATTAAGAATGGCATAGACAACATAAATTTGAAAGAAGTAATGCTAGGGATACAACTAATTTTACAACTAAATGCTTACAAACTGACATGGCATAATGCCACATCAGCAATTAAAATAAAAAATTACCAGATAAGCATTAAATTTAACAAATCATTAAAATTTTAAAATCATCTAAATCTGAAAAATATGAAAAATAAAAAGAGAAAAAAATGAAGAAAAAGAAACCCATCCCCACCAGCTCACCGCCGACCATCGGCGCCCACCCACGTCCCCGTCGACCCACTCACATCCCTCAGAGAAAAACAAACAAAATCATGGCAATTAAAAATAAAAAAAAGGTTTCATACCAAAAGTCCCAGATTCCTTTAAGAGTAGTTTTGCAAATTTGGGAGTCCAAATTGAAAATGACGGTTATAGTGTTATTGAACAGGATGGCATTCAAAAACTCGGTGGATTTAGGTGCTGGGTTGGGTGGGTTTTCATTTTTTGAAGTGGATCTAGCTGAAATCGCCGGCCTTGCATGGGTTCCGGTAGGTGGCGGCAACGACGTTTCATCCGGTGGTGGTGGTGACGTGACGGCAGATCTGTGGATCTTTCCAGCTCATATAGGTCTCTCTCTCTCCAAGTGGGTCTCAAAGGTCGTGTGGGTTGGGGAAGAAGGAGATGCCGAGTGACGTAGCGTCTTGGGAGTGGTCGGAGCGATGGAGCACCGGCGTGAAGGAGGAGGGGCGGCAGCTTCAACATGAGAGAGGAGAGATTTTTGTGTTTTTGGTTTTGTTTGGATATTTTTAAAATATTAATAATTTTGTTAAATTAATGCTAACGTGTTGTTTTAATTGCTGATGTAGCGTTATGCCATGTCAGTTTGTAAGCATTTAGTTGTAAAATTAGTTGTATCCCTAGCATTACTCAATTTGAAAACTTATCATGTTTATATGCCCATAAACACACACACACAATCAATTAAGAGAGAGAGAGAGTCAAGATCATGTTATTTTACTATTTTTGAACCATAAACTCATGTTTCATGTATAATCTCATAGAATAAAAAAGTTGAAATTTAAATATTTTATAGATAAGATAATTATTAATCTCTAATTGCTATTATATTTTGTAAGCATGAAAAATATAAAGAAACAATGTAAACCTCAAGATTAAGTTGTCAAAAATCATATCCAATATATCATTGACAAACATTACACCAGATATAAGTTAAAGTTAACCCATGTACATAAACATGTTCAACCAGAAAGTGTGGCCTTTTTACTAAAACAATTACTACTAGTTTGTGGTGGTGACTAAAAGAGAGATTTTTACAAAAAAAAAAAAAAAAAAGATCACTTGTATTAAAAGAAAAACGGAAAATGATACAATAAATCATCTGGTGATCATATACAGTTGATCAACTTCTACAGGAGTAGTTTGGCCAAACAAAGAACACTTATGAGTTTATGGCCCAATTTCCTTTTGTCAAAGCTCGTGAATTCACACAATTTATTTGGCTGTACTATTGTATTGTCCTCACACAGTAACAAGATAATCAAAGCATTTAACTTTGTGCAGGTATCAAAATAACTATACTTATATATTGCCAATCCATTCTATGGGTAATGACCACTTCATCTTTTGGGTGGTCCTATGAACAAATCTGTTTCCACGTCCAGACTTCGTCTTTGCACTTCTCGTGGTTTGCTTGAAGGGTGTAGTGGTGGCAGTCCACACTGCACATATCAATACTAGACTTATTACTGATGAAGATAACAAAAGCTACAGTCGTTTTAGTCAATAGTATTAAGCATGTACTAAACTACCAGTAGCTTAAGCTTTAGATCAACTTAACTTAAAGTCACGTGTGTGACATGTGCCCAAGTCTAATGGATTCTGTTACAACAGAATTATAAGCTAAGTCTGTTATTATTGTTTGAGTAGTTACTAACAAACTCAAACCTTCTTCTCTGTATAAATACTCAGTAAAAGCTAAAGATAAGGCTAAGCCATTTTAATCATTTCTTGTCTAAGTCAAGCTTATCTCTCTCTAGATTAAGCTTGCCTCGTTCTCTTTGTTTTCTCAAATCTCACATGGTATCGGAGCTTTAGATCCATAACCATGGCTTCTGCAAATTCTTCCCTGAACATCCCTTCAAACCAATCTCCCTTACTTCTACTCAATAATATGTCAAACCTCATGTCCACAAAGCTAGATAGCTCAGACTTTATGATATGGAAGCTTCAGATCACTGCTGTGTTGGATGCTTACTGGAATTCAAGCTGTGAATCCAGAATTTCTTGTATGGAGCAAGAAAGATAAGGCTCTACTGTCCTTACTCTACTCTACTTGCTCTTCCTAAGTCCTTGCCATGGTGGTAGGGAAGAGTTCTTCTCAAGAAGTCTGGAACACTCTAGAAGAGAGGTTCACTTCTATTGCTAGATCCAATGTTCTCAACCTCAAGCTCAAGCTTCAATCAATCAAGAAAACAGGTAATGAATCTGTTAGTTCATACCTTCAAAGAATCAAATCTGTAAGAGACAAGCTCTCAGCAGTTGGAGTCCATTCAAATCAGGAGGAACTCACTCATGTGATCCTCAAAGGATTACCAAAGGAGTATGCCCCTTTTGCTTCAGCCATAAGAACCAGGGATATAGTTTTATCTTTGGAGAGACTTACTGTTTTACTGCAGACTGAAGAGCAGTCTATGAATGAGATCACTGAATCTCTGCCCAACTCAGCCTTAGCCATGTTTGTTTCTCATAACAAACCTCATTTTAATGGCAATCAAGGCTTCAATAGAGGTAGAGGTAGGAACTCTTACTCTAGAGGCAGAGGCAGAAACTCAAGCTTTAATCAAAGCTTCAGTTCACCTAATCCCTCACCTCAATATTCACCTAAGTACCAACAACAGCAGCAAAACTCATCTACAACACAGTCACCACAAGCTACCTTTCAAGGCAAGAATGAGAGACCTACATGCCAGATCTGTTGGAAGATGGGACACTATGCTATTGACTGTTACAACAGGATGAACTTTGCTTATCAAGGCAAAAACCCTACCACAAAGCTAGCTGCAATGGCTAGTGCTTCTAACCTGCATTACACTCAAAATGCAGAAACTTGGCTCACTGACACAGGAGCCACAGATCACATAACAGCCAATGCCAACAATCTCAGCCCTCAAGCACCTTACCAAGGTCAGGAACAAGTATCAGTAGGTAATGGACAAAATCTTCCTATTCAAAACATAGGTAATTCTCAACTCCATACCAAATATCATAAATTCCAACTCAGAAATGTTCTTCATGTGCCTAAAATAGCATCAAATCTTCTTTCTGTGCATAAACTGTGTCTAGACAATAATTGTAATTGTTATTTTGATGCTAAGAAACTCTTGATTGAGGATTTACCTACGGGGAAACTTCTCTACAAGGGCCTGAGTAGCAATGGTGTCTATCCTGTTCAGTCTCATTTGTTCCATTCTACTGCAAATAAAACTGCATGTGTTGCACACTCTATCTCCTCAGATAAGTGGCATCTATGACACTCTAGACTAGGGCATCCTAGTTCTAATGTTCTACATAATATCTTTCCTTGTTTTAGCACTAGTTCTAACTCAAAATCTGTAATAGAACACTGTCATCATTGCTTAGCAAGAAAGATGCATCAGTTACCCTTTCCTATTTCTAATAAAACTGTTACATCTCCCTTTGAATTGATACATGCAGATTTATGGGGCCCTGCTCCAGTTACTGCTTCTAATGGTTTCAGATTTTACCTTTTATTTGTGGATGAATTTACCAAATTCACTTGGGTATATTTGCTTAAACATAAGTCAGGCACCTTTCAAGTGTTCACTCAGTTTAGAGCAATGATAGAGACTCAATTCTCCTTACCTATCAAAATCCTAAGAACTGATTGTGGAGGTGAATTTCTTTCAACTCCTTTTAATCAATTCTGTTCATCCAAAGGTATTATTCACCAGTTATCTTGTCCTCACACCCCACAACAAAATGGGGTTGCTGAGAGGAAACATAGACATCTAGTGCAGTGTGCATTAGCTCTCCTTTCTCAGTCCAAATTACCACTGTCATATTGGTCCTATGCCATCTCCACAGCAGCCCATATTATTAACAAGTTACCTACTCCTAATCTAGGTAATCAATCACCATGGGATGCTCTTTATAAAGTTGCTCCTGATCTAATTCATTTAAGAACCTTTGGTTGTGAATGTTTTCCTTTACTTACACCCTATAACTCACATAAATTGTTACCAAAAACTACTTCATATGTATTTCTTGGTTATCCTCTTCATACAAAGGGTTACTACTGCCTTGACCCAATCACTCATCGATTGTACACATCAAGACATGTCCTCTTCAATGAGACAGTCTTTCCTGGTCTTTCACATCCCAAGGTCTGCTCTCCCACTCTTTCCACTTCTCCAAATATTGACTCTTGGCTCAATACTCTGCATTTACAGCATTCCTGCAGTCACAACCCTGTGCTGTCGTTTTCTCATGGTTCTAGTCAATTATCCACTGGTCTTTGTCCTAACACTACTGGTACTGTTTCTGCACCTGCCACAGACCTCTTTTCACCACTTAACAAGTCCACAGACACACATATCTTCAGCCTAGACTCTCTACCTTTAACCACTGGACCAATTGACTTTTCATCACCTACTCTTATTATCCCTACATCCTCATCAGACATCACTATCTCCACTACTGCTATACCTGCATCCTCATCACCAGTCCCTCTCCTGAATACAGCTCCTACACCTGTACCTAAGCCTATCTCCACAAGATATACCTCTTCCCAATCCTATATCTCACCCTATGCAAACTAGGAGCAAAAGTGGAATTGTTAAACCAAAACTCACCTATGCAGCACTTGTTGATTACACAATTACAGAACCCTCTTCCTACACAGTGGCCTCTAAACATTCTAAGTGGTGCACAGCTATGGATGAGGAGTTTCAAGCTCTTCAACAACAAGCCACTTGGACTCTGGTCCTTTTACCTGACTCCAAGAATGTGGTAGGTTGTAAATGGGTTTACAAACTCAAGCATCACAGTGATGGCTTTATAGCTAGGTACAAGGCTCGATTAGTAGCTAAGGGCTTTCATCAATAATATGGAGTTGATTTTGAAGAGACATTCAGTCCAGTTATTAAGCCTCCTACTGTTAGACTTATTCTCTCCTTGGCAGTCTCTCTAAACTGGCCCCTAAGACAACTAGATGTCAAGAATGCATTCCTCCATGGCACTCTAAAGGAGGAAGTCTACATGACTCAACCTCAGGGCTACATTGATCCTACTCATCCACACTATGTCTGCAAGCTACAGAAGTCCATTTATGGACTAAAACAAGCTCCAAGGGCCTGGTTTGAGAGTTTTACCACTCAACTCCTACATTTGGGTTTCATAGCTTCCTCTGCAGACTCCTCACTATTCATATACAAGGACAACCAAGTTATTGCATATCTACTCTTATATGTAGATGATATTGTACTTACCAATAATACACCTTCATTCTTGGATCATCTCATTCAACAGCTCAACTCTACTTTTGATTTGAAAGACTTGGGTTCCCTGCACTATTTTCTGGGGCTCCAGATCACCAGGTCTTCCTCCAGATTATACATCACTCAGTCCAAATATGCTCAGGACTTACTCAAAAAGCATAATATGCTTGACTATAAGCCTGCATCATCATCTCCCAATTGTCCCAATGTTCGATTATCTGTTCATGATGGTGATCTTCTCATTGATCCTCATGCCTACAGAAGTATGGTTGGAGCTCTCCATTATCTCACATTCACAAGGCCAGATATCTCCTTTGCTGTGCATCAAGTTTGTCACTATATGTCTACTCCAACTACTACACACCTTGCTGCAGCCAAACGAGTACTTCGATACATTAGAAGCACATTCAACCATGGTATTGAATTCACTCCTGGTCCCCTTCATTTATCAGTTTACACAGATGCTGATTGGGCAGGTGACCCAGATGATCGTCGATCCACTTCTGGGTTCCTTGTCTACTTGGGCAATAATGCAATCACCTAGTCTGCAAAGAAACAACCTACTGTATCTCGATCCTCTACTGAATCAGGGTATCGAGCCTTGGCTATCGCCTCTACCGAGATTTGCTGGGTTCGGTCTCTTCTCAAAGATCTTGGCATTTATCTCATTGATCCTCCTATCCTCTGGTGCGATAATGTCTCCACCTTAGCTATTGCCTCGAACCCAGTATTCCATGCTCGAACCAAACATATTGAGGTTGATTTCCACTTTGTCCGAGAACGTGTTCTTCGCAAGGACCTCGTGGTCAAGTTCGTCTCCACAGTTGATCAACTTGCCGATATCTTCACCAAGAGTCTTCCTACTCATCGATTTCTTGAACTCCGACGCAATCTCACGGTCAACGTCCCTAAGATTGAGGGGGGATGATGAAGATAACAAAAGCTACAGTCGTTTTAGTCAATAGTATTAAGCATGTACTAAACTACCAGTAGCTTAAGCTTTAGATCAACTTAACTTAAAGTCACGTGTGTGACATGTGCCCAAGTCTAATGGATTCTGTTACAACAGAATTAGAAGCTAAGTCTGTTATTATTGTTTGAGTAGTTACTAACAAACTCAAACCTTCTTCTCTGTATAAATACTCAGTAAAAGCTAAAGATAAGGCTAAGCCATTTTAATCATTTCTTGTCTAAGTCAAGCTTATCTCTCTCTAGATTAAGCTTGCCTTGTTCTCACAATTACAAGTCATACATAACTCAAAATGAAACTTTCTTCTGGGATAGTGTTTATTCTTATTAAATGCAACATGTTAATTATCACGCATTCATTTAATAGTTTTAATTATTGGAGATAACCCAATCTCTATGCACCATCTCAAAATTTTGGTGCAAAAACAGTTAGAGACATCCATAAAACTAAAGTTACTAGGGAGATTTGGAGGAAATGAATTACCTTGGCACGTAACTTTGCATTCTCATCCAATTGCCATTTCTCCTGAATAAAGCCAAATGAAAATGTCAAGCACGATCAGCAATATTCCTGGAGATGCAAAACACAGACAGTAGTTTTACACCTTTAATTACCTGTTCCCTTAACTGCTCAATTTGCTCCCTAAATAATTGGCTCTGCGTATATATGCAAAATCAAGTGCATTACATTGTCAATAATGTGAATAATGTACTTAGCCCTATGTAGTAAAGTAAGCTTATAAATGATAGTGTTTAATGTTTCCAAAGCTGATCTTCACAACAAATGAAATGGAGAGGATTTTGTTACCATATATTTATATACGCAACATTTATTGTGCTTACCACAAGTTATTGTTCATAATATTTGTACAATTTTACTTCAAAAAAAAAAAAAATTGTAAAATTGTAAAATTGGATTTACCTTTCTTGCCCTAATTTTACTTAGGCTTCTCTCCAACTGGTTTTCAACCTGTTGTAGCTCATCAATTGGACATAAATCCAAACCATCTCCCAAGAGTTTTCTATAATATTCAAGATTTAAAAGTATAATCAGTTTGTAATAGTGATTAACAAGAAGAAACTACAAAAACCTTATATGTAGTGCTGAATTCCAAACTAGATCTCGAACCGTTTAGATACTTCAAGAAGCTCTAGTTTCTTTTCCAAGCTATGAGTGTCTTCCTTCACATGCTGCATGCAAAACCAATAACCAAAACTGAATAACATGTTTCTCAGCATGATCATATAATGCAGTTTTCTTTGACACTGGTATATATGTACAAAGATAATACTCCTTGGACAGGCACAGCCATCAGAATGGAACAGAAAAGAGTGCAGAAAACAAAGACATCTAAAAATTTCGAAATCTATATAAGCATCTCTCATGGAATGATGGGCCTTAACCATGTCATCATTTACATACTCATACCTCCATTCTGCCGTCAAACTCTAAGGAAAGAACTTTCGCAAACATGTTTATAGGAATAAAAGGGGAAAATCCATAAACTATTATAAACGGTTTGCTTATAGCACATTATGCAAACACTTTCATTGTTCTATAGCACGAGAGTAATACCAAAAGAAATCATAAAGATATACAGTCCATCCTATATATCCCAATTTGCTGATCATAGCAACAACTGAACACTTATTGAAAAATTCTTGTTTAGATCTCAAAAAACATTTTTTTTTTTTTTTTTGATAAATCAAAAAACACTTATGCAGCAGAGATTAATTGAACAAGTTATGATTTATTCCAACAGTTAGCACAAATAAGTATTTTAACTACAATTATAATTCACCAAATCAAAAATCAATAAAGATAATGATTCCTTGGCCTTATCTTTTGAGCTTATTCTTGTAATGAAATATAAAACTAGTGAATAACCTCTTCAAAGGAAAAACCCATTTTGGGGGACCCAACCCGTAGAAAATTCATTAGAAGAAATAGTTACAATAGCCACCTTTGAAGCTAGACTTTCTATTCGTAACCTTCAGTATAAGACGCTTGTTTGCTTTCCTACCACAGTGTTCTTAGAACTTTAAAATTCTTTTACAAAAACTTCCACCATGAATAAATCTTGTCCACAACACTAGAACTCTGTAAAGTAATAACATTGGCCCACTGTTGATGAATTAACTATGTGGTTTCAAGGAATCACCGATTTAGGCTCAAGTATAAACTCTCAAAAAGATATCTCACAAGGGAGATGAATTTCGAACTATCTAAGCTCAAGAACGTTTGCTCTCAACGTAATCTTAATATGATAGTCTCTCTCCTCTCAATTTGTGTTGACATTATATAGGAAATCATTAGATTAAGTCTCAAGGCCTTCAAAGTCAGTTTACTGGTTGACATAATTTTGTTCAAGCGGGGCTCGAGCGAACTTTTGGGGATACTATAATTGTGCCAACTTTGCTCATTCAAAATCTTGATTGGATCAAATTTGTGTCCCATTCTAAATCTCGGATGTCTAGTTTCTAATGAAATAAGTTTCACTCAAAAATTAATTATGGTGTAAAAGATTGAATAAATGATTGTCAACTTATCATCTTTGAGCAAATCAAAACCTCATCGTCTTTGAACAACTTTTGACCCAAACTCAATCCTAACACAATTCTATAAATACAACCCAAATTTAATATATTTTGATACTAGGATTTTCCAGCACATCCATGAACTGTAACTGATGCGGGAGCAGGATATTTATTTTATTTTGGAGTTGATTGTATGTTTATTTTAGGTCTTAATATCTAATTAAGTTTATTAGTATTTTATATTCCAATAATTGGGCCGAGCCCATAAGAATTAGGGTTTCTTCTGTTAAGGCTTAGTAGCCTATATAAGCAAAGTTTGTACTCATTTTCAATGGACTTGATGATTAATGAATATTTCTTTGATTTGAGATGCGTCTCTCTTCTTTGTTTGGTGGTGTTGCCAGACACCCCTAAGGTGGTGATGCCTAGGGTTTGCAGGTAGATTCTAGGTGGTGATTCCTAGAGTTTGTTCTGTTTGTTTCTATCCCTTTTCCCATTTATCCTATTTCTCCATTGTTGTCCTGCATCAACTTGAAATCAGAGCAAAACCCCGATCCCCACGCTTTTAGTCAAACCCAAACCACAGCAAACCTATCATATTTTCTAACAAAAAACACACTACACTGAACCCACCCAGCCCCACTGTCCCTAACCCACCGTGAACCAGCCATCAACAACCCACCAAAACCCCACTCATCAAACCACAAGACAAAACCATCCACACTTCAAAGTACCACCCAAAAAAAAATCAGCAACCCAGACACCTGTCACGCCACCACTGTAACACCATCACAAACTCTACACCAGCAAACAACTAAGCCGCTGCCTACGTGTTCCAGAAAAAAAAAAAAAAAAGATCCAAGTACACTTCCACCACCGTGAGACATCCATCACTGACCACCAACTCCCGCAACAGACCACAAGCCGCGGCCAAAAAGACCAAACCTGTCTTTATCAGCCACCTTATCCACCCAGATTCCCCGATCTGGATCTATTCAGATCCTCACCCAAGAAAGCTTCGGTCCCCAGCTACTCCTCCTCGACGCCGCACTGCCATCACCTCACTGGCCTCACGCCGCGCCGCCGCGTCACCTACAGCAGCCCACAATCTTGCACAGAGCCGCCAAATCCCCCAACCCATCTGGATTTAGAAATACTGTCGCTCGCCTTCACTTGCACTGTGCCTCGCTGCTGCCACTTCAACAACAGTTCTCAACACAGGTCATGCTTGATCATGCTGGACCTTGAGTGTGATGCATTGGTTGTTGAGATGTTTCAAACTTTCTTCAAAACCATTAGTGCCAACCATCCACATGATGTATTTTCAGCCATGGAAACAATTATGACAATGGTCATAGATGAGAGTGACAACATTTCCTTGGATCTTCTCAATTCGCTGTTCGCTCGTGTAAGAAAAGAAAATAAGATTGTTTCACCTATTTCGTGGAACTTGGGGGCGAAAGTAATCACTAATTGTGCTGCTAAGCTTCAACCTTATCTCCAATAAGCAGTGTGCTCTATAGGTGTTGCTTCAGATACTATTTGTCCTACAAAAGTTGGCCAAACTGTGGATGGTACTTTCAAGTCAGTTGATGAGTTCGATTTCTTGCCTACTGAGGAAAAGGAAGACTCTACTATACTTGAGGAAGGCAATGTGAATTCATTTCCAACATCGATTCCACACATTGAATTTGTAATTCCTGACAAATTTAATGAAGTGATGGAATCCACAACTTCTATGTTCTCCATTCTCCCAACTATGGTTCCAGACTTGAAGCATGTGTTACGTGTCAGAATTTTGCTCCTTCAACATTATAAAACTCAAGGTCGAGTTTTCTCTAACGAGAGGAGTATGATGCGGGAGCATGATATTTATTTTATTTTTGTCTTATTTAATTTTAGAGTTGATTGTATGTTTATTTTAGGTCTTAGTATCTAATTAAGTTTATTAGTATTTTATATTCCAATAATTGGGCCGAGCCCATAAGAATTAGGGTTTCTTCTATTAAGGCTTAGTAGACTATATAAGCAAAGTTTGTACTCATTTTCGAGGGACTTGATGATTAATGAATATTTCTTTGATTTAAGATGGATCTCTCTTCTTCGTTTGGTGGTGATGCCAGACACCCCTAAGGTGGTGATGCCTAGGATTTACAGGTAGATTCTAGATGGTAATTCCTTAGGGTTTGTTCTGTTTATTTCTATCCCTTTTCCCATTTCCATTTATCCTATTTCTTCATTGTTGTCCGTGCATAAGTAACACTTATATATGAAGGGATATTGAAATTTAGGAAAAGTTATTTGGTCCTGGTGGATGAGGCTGCATTTGTGCTACATTAATGACAGATTTGCATGATGTCAAAGGCTACAACTCCAACAAATTAGTAGAGAATAATGTGCTTTCTCGAAAATTATAAAACAAAATTTCATCAATATGAAGAAATCAAGAATTTTATTAGCAAAGGATTTATATCTTGTGTTGCAAGCTCAGTGTCATCTCCTTTACTAACAGCAAATGGAGGGCAAACCTGAATATTTCCTTCAGCTTTGCTGCTGAGTCCTTGGTCCTTGGCTCTCTTCTGATAACGTTCTAACGTCTTGCTCATACTGAAGCATGTCCAGGTCCAACAAGAGGAGAATACATGGAAATAGCATTTTAACACGATTCATTAGTATACACGTCATATTTGCAACTTCAAATTAATAAATTAGGCTTGACTTGCCCGTAATATATCATGTTAGAAAGATCACAAATATTCAACAAGTTTGTAATCTTTCTCATATCAATCATCACTTTTGTTTTAATTGTTTAACGGTTCATCATACTAGCTTGTTGACTAATTTGTTTATTCTAACCTACATTTTTGTACCTTGAACTGTGAGATGAGTTTCTATTTTGTTTATAAACTTTTGATTTAATTATAAACCTAAATATTACATTTTGTTTCTATATGTGAACCTTCCATCCATTTTGGCTAAATTGGTTCTCCCGGCAAGGAAGTAGTGTGATAACTTTTTTGAAGCTGAAAAAAGTATGGATTTCACATATGTTTGTTGTGATTATTAGAGGCTAAAAATGGTTGATAAAATATTGGGTCAAAAGATAGCTGTGAATAAATTGAGAACTTGTTTGTTATGTTAGTGTGAGAGCACTGTTAAGTATATTGGGGTTTGCTGATTATGAGTGTTAAGTTTTTGAATTGATACTAAGAGTTTGTTTTTTAATTAATAAAATTTGGGTTTGCTTTTGTTTGTATTTGTGAGGTTGGTTTGAATTTGTAAGTGATTGTTAGCCTTTCTTTATAAGAAAAGAAAAGAAAAGTGATTGTTAGTTTGGTTTGTGGGAGACAATCAAGCATTTGTAATCCGCATGATTGTTAATAGATTTTGGTTGTGGCATTTCTGTGAAATTAGGCATGAAGTTAACCAAACCACCTTAAACTTTATTGTCTTGTTTATAGGTTTAAATTTCTTATGAAAAGTTGAAAACGCTTCTAGTCCCAAAATTTAATCTAAAAGTTTTTCTTATCATAACAGATATTAATAAGTGGTTCATAATCAAAGATATAACTAAATTTAAGGTTAAAAATACCAAAATCAAAAGTTTAGGAATGAAATAAAACTTTCCCCGAGGTTTAAGGTGCCAAATATGTTAACATAGCATCAAATTGGGAGAAAGAATGAAAGAAAGGAAAGTGTATATAAAATAAAAATAAATAAATAAAGTAACATCAAACACATATAAGCAACATATTTGGAAAAGTTCACTGAGATTTAAAATAAGATGTTTAAGCATAGAAAATAATTTTATCATTTTAGTCCGTCATAATATACGTAATTCCATGTTAATATAATCTTTTCTTTTCTTTTTTTATATGTATGATAGAAATTTTAATCTATTCTAATTTAAACTTACACACAAGTATATTTTGAAAACCCAAGGATCGAATCCACACCCTCATAGAGGAGTGGGGCTTTTTGGGGAGGGAGATTACCACTGGGCCGAATACCCGAATGGCCATGTTAATATAACCTAACCATACGAAATGATTGAGATAAAGATATTTAAAAAAAGTCACATCAAACATAAATGTTAGTTCCAACTTACAAAACAACTAGTTCACCTATAAAGTGATCTCACAACCATTAATAAATTATTACCAAATGTAAGCATTACATAATGTGTCAGGTATTCTTAGTGGTTGCGGGTTCCAGTTAGCTCAACTAGTAAAGTCTTTTGTTGTCACATAAACGACCTCAGTTCGAATACTGTCTATCCTATCCTATCTATCATATCAAAAAAAAGTATTCTAGTGTTTATTCCCTAAAAAATCAATTACACATAAGTTTTGATAATGTCTTGTGCACCCCAGCTTCTAGCTATTTAAAACTCTCTAGGACTAAAATATCCATTTTGGATGTCTCCAAAACTGATGTAATGTAGGAGTGTAGAAGCTGAAGATGAATATGAAACACACCGAAAACATAGTTCTTCTACAAACATAGTTCTACAAGAAATTTAGGCTAGTAGGTAAGGGAAAAGAAAAACTCCCTCTCAAATATTTAATAAAATTCAACCAAAAACTTGATTTTTGTTTTATGATATTATAGGCATATAAAGGCACCATAAACTTTATTACCAAGTTAAAAAATAGTCTAGAAGAGATTTTAATTGATACCTTACCATATTTGGATCCTAATTTGATTAGAAAATTATTAAAAACAATTAAAATTGAGGAAAATAACAACCTAAAATTTGTTAAAAGTCTTTTAATCCAGATGTTATGCTTTATGAGGAGAACTAGAATTTCTATCTCCCATCTTTCATTTTTGTAACTATCAAATTATCAAGTAATAACAACCTAAAATCTAAAAATCCAAAAATTATTCTCTGCTCAATCAACCAATATGTATCATTTTTCCCGGGTTGGGGAATACTCGTCCTCTAGTTTTAGTGGCAATCTGGCACGTTCTATTGGAACCCCGAATAATCCTCCAAATCCTTTCTTTTGTTGTTGTCTTATATGCATCAAGAAATAGCTTCTTAGCCTTAATATGCCAATAAAAATGTGTATAGCAAACTTGACAATTCTTCTTCAAATCAGAATACGAACAACGTGCCACAAAGAATAAATTACCATTACGCATACAACTTTGTTCGAAAAATTGGCTCATCCTTGTCCTTTCATCTCTTGAATCTCGTCAAATTGATTCTCACTCCTCAAAAAAAAAATTCTTCCCAAGCACAATCAAATCTTTCTTCTTCATTCTCACAAAAATAAATATCCTCATGGTTCAATATTAAGCGATTGAGGAACTATTAACAATCACATGTTTCCGAGTGAAATTATCCCCCTTCCCCAAAATTGTTCTCTTAGAAACTTCACCGAACAATATGGGTTTATTCAAGTCAACATGTGTATGTGAATTTTTCATGTTCATAAGAATACTCTTGAAAATTTCATCGAACATTTGGTATATATAACCCCCTATTGTATGGTTCCTACATTACAAGAAATAACTTACCCCCAACATATATTCATCATCATCAGAATACTCATCGTAGATTGGTGGCAAATCCAAATCAACAGATGAAACTCTTTCAATGTGTTCATCCTTCTCTTCGACGTCGAAGTCCTCCTTCTCCTCCTTCACATAACGTCGATTTGTACAAAAATTATGAGGCCAATTGACAACAGCTAAGGCGATGAACTCCTCTGACAAGGCATCAAACCACTCCTCCATCCACTAAAAGCACACCTCTAGTTGCATGCATATGGCGTGCAACCTCATCACGTTCATACATGTCATCTAAGACAGCATGCCTTCCCCATGTAGTTTTCTTTGTGCCATGGCAGGAACCTAGTCTTGCTCTGATACCAACTAAAGCAGTGTAGGCGTGTAGAAGTTGAATCTGAAACACACGAACAACACAACTCTTGTACAAACCTAGTTCTACAGAAAACTTTAGGCTAGTAAGCAAGGGAAACGAGAAACTCCCTCTCATATATTTTATAAAATTCAACTAAACTTGATTTTCATTTTATATGTTGTAGTACTCTATAAAGGCACCATAAACTTAATACCTTACCATATTTGGATTCTAATTTGACTAGGATCCAAATAAAACACCTATAATTGAGGAAATATCAACATAAAATCTAAAATTCCAAAGATTACATAAAATATAAAAATATATTATCGTCCCTCGAACAACCAATCTGCATCATGCTCTAATACTTGAAATATGCAGCCAATTCACTCCTAAGTTAGAGTGCTTGCTTATTCACATTTAAATAGGATCAACCAAGTCCTAAGAAAAAACTCGCCCAGTGAGTTCCTGCTCCAAAAACTCCTCCATTACAACCAAAAGCAACTCATACTTTATTTTCCTCCCAGTGAACATGGGCCAGATACCTTGTTTTGCAATGAGAATGATTTTTTTTTCATCATCTTCAGTACAAATATCAAAACAGGTATGACAGTACTGGAAGCTTATGAGTCAATGGTGATTTCAAACTAGAAGAACATAATAATATAATGGTGGCAGCAGTGACAAGAACACCAACATAATGACGGAAATCTGTGACTGTTGGATGCAACAAGACGATCACAATAATATGATGACAAACCAATGTGACTTCTACAATAATAGAACTGTGAAGCAATGCAATGTCTTGATTTGAAGGCTGTAATACATGACTGACTGCCTACACGTATGACCATTAGATGAAAATGTTTTTTTTTTTTTTTTTATAACGTAGGAACCTCTAGGCAGTAAAACCTACGGGCAACTAACCCCGCCCGTTAGACCATTAAATGAAAATGTAGTGCAACCATTATCAAAATGTCAAGGTGATTTTAAGATTTAAGAACTGATGCTAGCTGGCCACTTTGATGAAGTATTGCAAATTTACAACCTAAACTTTAGTTAATCAAGTTTCGAGTGAAATGAATTTTAAATATGAAGATTAGCAACTTATGTTGAAGATTAAGTACTAATTATAAATAAATAAAACCCACATAGGAATTAGTATAAAAAGGCTATATTTATGTATATATAAGAAAATCTTAAATAAATCAATGCTTAATACTAATGAGACTAAACTTGATAAAATATATCTCATTTGCAGTTTGATCGATATGATTCTTCTTCCCATGATCTTTGCAATGCTTGATAAGTAAATACAAGTAATTTAAACATTCAAAAAAAAAAATTAAAAGTAATTTAAACAAAAAAGAAGATAAGTAATACAAATTTTAGTAATGCTATACAAGTGAACACCCCAAGCAACATACTTCTTCAAACTTACATGGCCACCATTTAGCATTTCATAATTTTAAAGCAAAATGGCTTCAATCTTCCAATTAACTTTTAGTTGTGCCCTTGTTCCAGTCTCAGTTTGTATTTCAGTAGTACAAATTTTCTTTTTATAAGGCATTTTCTTGTAAAGAGGGCTTATGTTGCTGATATCTTAATAAATAAATAAAAAGCCTCAAACTTTGGTGCTTACTTAGAAGCAGTGGACTTGCAATGTTCTCTCGTTCCAACTGCATTTTTATTATATACCTTGCAAATCTTAAGTATAATGTAGATTAGGGAAATGAAAATTTTATGCATTGAATATGCTAGATATCTTAGTTGTGCCCTTGTTCCAGTCTCAGTTTATATATATATATATATATACTCCAATCTTTTAAAATCCAGCTAAGCAAAAATTGGGATGCTATGTTACATCCTAAAACTGCAGCCAGTTTACCTCCTTTTCAGTTACTGACTCTAACGTCATCAGAAAAGAGAAGGGAAGAAGATAAGAAAAATGAAACCAAGAAATCATAATAACTTTTCAGCAACAAGTGACATCAATATATCAGCACTTTAGTCATAGTTCAATCATCAATGATGGAGCATATAATAACTGTCCCCAATTGGCAATTACCATGCATAAAACCACTCTGAATAACAGAAATAACAGAATACTTATATTCAATTAGCTACAAAACCAACCATCAGGAAGGACAATACAAGTGATACTAAGGTGTATGAGCTTACTTATTTGCTGGTAAAGATTCCTAGTCAAGGAGCAAATCTGATTATTATCTACTTCCCATTAAATTCCAATCTAACATCTTTTCTGTGAATAAATCATGTAATTTGATAAAAGACGAGGCAAACAACTTAGTAGTTTGTGATCTGAATCATAATAATAAGCTTATTATTCAATCATGATCTCATATAAATTTAAATATCCTATCTCAAGGCTTGAAAGGAGGAGAAGAATCGTCACAGATGGCAAAGAAGTTTTATTTTATTGAACAACAACAATAAAGCTTTAGTCTCAAAAACTTTGCGATCCGTTGTTCATCCTCAACATGGTACATACTAATTCGGGACAACCACATTTATTCTTATCCATCATTTTATTTTATTAAAATCATATTTTCTTTCACTTCCTTATTTAACATGTCATTTTCATTACTTTTACTAATACTATTTTAGATATTTCCTCTATATATTTTTTTCTTTCTCTTAATTTGAATTAAATAACTCTTCCTCACCAATAAAGTAGTTGCTCTCCTTTATACACGACCAAACCATTTCAAACAATTCCCTCCCATCTTTTTATCACTGCTATTTTTAAATTAATTTCTTCATTTTGTATATCCTATCGTTCCTCATATTTTTATTAATCTATCTATGTTAACATTCTCATCTTATGTTTATTTTATGAACATATTACTTCTTATATAATAGTACAACATTTAGTAATCTTATATTCCGCTTATTTTTATGAACATTTTACTTCTCAATAGTACAACATTTAGTAATTGAACACAAAAATATGACTCTTGATAGATTTAAATTGTAACGAGGAATATTTATACAGCTGATCCCTTTTTCGTTTTTCTTTTTTCTTTTTCTTTTCATTTAAGCAATAGGTTTTGAACCCAATATTTAGGTAACTAATATATTTATTTAGCAATATTTCATAAACGAGTGGTCATAAATAAACAAGTACATTTAACGCCAATATCAAGGTTAACCTAAATCAATAGCTAATGGAGATGCTGGTGATCAGAGGTCCACCATATGCTGTTCAAAACACAATAAATAGTACTACTAGTAAGAACATGGCGTACAACTTCTTTCTCAGAAGTCAGAAGGCACTCTTAACCAGCCACAAGATTCCAAGTTTCTTGTCAGTTACCACCACAAGATGAATCAAGGATCATTTATATAACCAAACTAGATCAGCTACAAAATCGACAGAACAATAAATATTATACTGTTCCATGCTTTCAATGTCACTGATAGAATAAATTGGTTCAAGCTCTCTCACAAAAGCAATAATATAAACGCGGTTTTTCAGGTCAGGCAATAGATATAGAGATATCTCAAGAAGATTTCTTCAGTTGATTTTAAGATGAAATGCCTCTCTCTCTCTCTCTCTCTCTCCTTGCACAAAAGCAACTTGTACTAACTACTAAGTACTAACACCTATGGACTATGAAATAAGTAGATGAAAATAAAGCCAAAAAAAAAAAAGTAGATGAAAATTGGAGAATAATAACAATTAATAGGAAATGGAAAATCTCCAAGACCCTTTGGAAGATCCAGTAGGCAGGCAATATTGAATTCCCAAGAAAAAGGAAGAATTAATACAAGAGAGATCATACGCCTTTGACATATAAATTAAAGCTCGTGATTCATCGGGTACTTACCTATATATCGTATTATTGGTGTAGTACTAATAGGCCCAGTAAAATTTCGTACTATCATTATAGTTATACATTTTTATACTACTATTTATTTCTGCATAAAAAACTAAAGTTTAACACAAAAAGAACAATTTTTTTATTGTTATCAAAACGCCTATTATTATAGGAGAGAATATAATAGCACAAATCTTTCAGGTTTTCTAGAAGAGACAATTTAAGAAGGTTCAATTGCTGGAGATGAATTTCTAGATCCATGAATTTACCAACTTTGTAGTGAAGATGAAACAATAATTAATAAATTATAAACTATGGTTCTTATTTTGCGAGTAATCATGTAATAAAAACGTACCAAGAGCTTGAAAACTCGTAGAGCTTTCCTCTAGGAGAGAAAACAATCAGTGCAACTTCAGCATCACATAGAACTGATAGCTCAAATGCCTTCTTTAGCAGCCCATTTCTTCGCTTTGAAAAGGTTACTTGCCTGCTTGCTGCATTTTCTATGCGCTTCATCTGAGTCTTTCCCCTCACCATTTCTTGCACTCTCCAAAACAAGAAAAGCGAATTTCCTGGAAAAAAAACCCAGAAAAGAAAATCGCAGACTTTATGGAAATCTGAACCCAAACAGAAAAATAGACAGTTTAGTGGATCTAAAATCAAAGATTGCAAACTACTATGCAAGACCCAGATACGGTTTCCCAAAATAGAAACTGGGTTAACAAAATCAAGCCAAAAAAAAAACTAAATTAATGAAGCAAAGATATGGTAGATCTTAGATAAGTAACCCCAATAAAAAGATTTGAGAGAAAATCATCAAAACCCTAGAAGAATTCCCAGGAAAAAAAGAAAAGAATAAAAAAAAGGATTAGACTGACTGATTGATTTTGATCACCTTACTAGTTTGTTTTTAGCATTAAAGCCACAAAGCCAACCACAACCCTAGACTAAAAATAAAGGAAAGCATATATAGTGGGTCTGAGAACCTAATCTCTTTCTTTTTTGGGTAAACATAATGGAAAAAACAGACACCTCCCAAAAGAAGAAAACCAGGAATAAGTGCCAAAACAGGTGTGAATCCATTTACCCATATGCCTTTATCTGATGAAGGATTTGCTTTTAGAGGCATATATATTTGGTGCCATTGCTTATTTTTAACCCAACGTGGATAAAGAGACTGACAAACCACTCATTCCGGTGACACCTGAAGACGCAAATAGGGTTTTTTGAAGTAAAAGACAACAAACATTCCTGTCGGTTGCCAGTTAAACCCGGACAGGCTGGAACCCCAAGTTGTAGGGAAATTTAGAGCACTGCTTGGGCACTAAATCAATCGTTCCACTTTGGGGTTAAACAATTGGTTTATCCGTACGAGATAGTTTTAAAGAGTTTTTAGACGACGTCGAGGTCGTCCGTACTATGAAATAAAACTTGGACCAATTATTGCTTGCCAACTCACCTCCTGTGAGTGATATTATTAGACAGTGTCACGTGGCTACCCGTTATGTGGTGCTTCATTAACTTTTCCTTTTAACTTTTCTTTCCAACTACGATTATTATTGCAAGTCGTGTCACATGGAGGCATACTGGCATGTATTCTATATAGATATATATACCATATAACTTAATTAATTACTAGATAAGATGGGTTTTATATTTTATACTGATTTCCGGTTTCGATTACGATGAAAAGTTCTTGTTAGGACCACACAGCTCAGTTGAGTTGCACTCATTATCAAATGTGAACCAAAACAACCCCACACCTTTTTTAAGGTATAAATTTGCTTTGAAGAGAAAAAATAAATAAAAGATGAAGTTTATTAATCATAATTTCTAGTTTACCTAAAAGGGAATACAATAATTAATGAATACGTCTCTTATTAATGGAACTGTTTATGTACACTAATGGGTCTATTCTATTCACCTCACGAGCAAAAACATAGAGGTCTATTCACTCCCCTTTTTGATGTGGAGGCTAAAGCCTAAAGACAAGATATTAGATACCATTCTAATCAAACAAATAAACATCACACTGCAAGCAAGTCTATCAAAAACCAAGTCATCAACCACCGTCTTTAGGAAGGTGCAGCCTTAAATACACAAGAAAATTTACAATAAAATAAGTCTATTTAACTGGACAAGGGTCTGGATGGGGTCTAGTGCGTTACGGCATCCTAACGTGTCGCGATTGTAACAGGACCCAATCCAAGTCCACTGGATAATGGGCAACTTTGCTAAACTTTAATACCTTGGATTATTGGATATTTTTAAGATATTAGTTAAGAAAGCACTAAATATATTTTTTATTCTATTTTTATAGATTATAGCTGGGATCACTTTTTCTAACACACACTGTACTCCTAACATACTTTTTCTTTTTTCCTCATAAAATTTGAGTCAATTAATTAAACCTTAAGAGCATCTATTAACAAAAGTCAACTTCTATTATCCTCCACCAATTGCAAATCCCAGTTAGGATGATTTGAGCAGTCCATCATTGCATAGATGACTACCTTGCCATCACCTTCTAGAGGTCGAAATTTATATAAATTGTATTACATCTATATAAATGATTAATGTTGTATATTTGTTATAATATATAGTGATATAGAAGTAAGTTTATAATTAAAAGGCATTAGTGACACATTTGACACTTAGACATGTAGCACGTGCACGTGTGATTTTGGTGTAGAAAATAACTAATTCATGGAAGTTATTTTTTATGTAGAAAATAACTAACTCATGGAAGTTATTTTCTGAAAGGTTATATTGTTTTAGAATAGTGCCAATTAAATTGTCTACAAAATTAAAGTACTTGAATCATTGTCAAATACATAATTTTGTAAGAATACTCTTTAAGGAATTACCGAAATTTGCTTTCTGTAATTGATGACTTTGTTGTATCCTGGAGCTGAATTGCTTTTAACCCGGAAGCAAAACTCTTTTAGAGTAGGGGCAATTATCACCTTAAAGAAATTGATTACACACCTCAAAGTCGCATTTATTTTCTGATCTTGGCAAATTCCCCAACAATTTTAAGGTGATAATAAAGTTTGTGATATGAATGTCCAGCGACAAGACGCTGTTGTTCAAATCTTTACGATTGTTATTCATGTGTGAATATATAATGCGGTTCAAGGCAAGTCCAAGCCATCCAAGGATGCTTGAAATCTACAAAGGAAGAGAGAATTTACATAGAAATAGTTGAGACGTATTGCACACTAAGTTGGCAGACGAAACACACCAAAGCACTTACGGTGGAGTTATACTAGGATTTTCATCCTAGTGAATTGTAAGTTAGTAAATTGAATAGTTATTTTTATTTACTTGATTTTGGACACATGATATTACAAAATACTTGTTAATAGTAATATTGTTTTTATCATATATGGTGAGTGATAATAATTACATTAATTTGTACATGGTAGAATATAATGTAATGTATATATGTGGATTTACTCACCATACTCTCACATGATTAAAACCCATGAATTTGATACCTGAAATGTAGCCACAAAAATGTAAGAAAAATGGAAGGGTTATAAGTGCATAATCCCACATGATTGCATGTAAAGAGAATTTACATGGAAGTGACTGAATTGAAAAATGTGTCCATGAGCGCAAGATTTCAGTTTGATAAGCATTGTGGTGGAATCACTTTGATTCGATTGCTATATGGAATGTAGCAAAGTTTTAAACTTGAATTCACATTTGTTGTGAAGGTAGGCATCAGTGATCATTTTGGAAATGATTTGATGAGGGGTGAGAGGGTTAAGATTAAAGATAAGTGAATGTGAAATTTTGAATAATTATAAATTTGAACTTTGATTATTTCAAAGTGTGGAGGTTTCCATATAAGCTATGAAATGTTAAAACCCAAAGTGTGGGGTATCGAGTTCCAAGTGTGTGGTGGTCTTTAAATGAGTTTTAGACTTGGAAAAAGACTAAGCTAAGACTCTAAAGATGTGTTTATGGATAAGATTGAGAATCTTAAAGTCTTGGTGACTTAAGTGTGATATTATATTGGAATCAAGAGATGAATTTATTGAGGTTAAATTCTATGATTCTAGAAACATCTCGTAACCTAATCAAATACTAATCTTGACTTTAATTAAAGAATTTTTATTTGTGATAATAAGAAAATAGAAATTAGTTCACGAAATGAACAACGAAATAGTCAAAATATTAAAAGTGACTTAACCTCAATTTTTATATACCTCTTATAAGCTTTCTATGAGTTATGATCTTTAAATGAAATATGATTTTATAAACCCATGAGTTTGTATTTTCTAAAATCGTAAGAAAGTCTATAGTTATTGGAAATGGAAATTAAGGTGAAGTAACATAGTATGTAGACTATGTAAGTTCTCATTGAAATTAAGATGATACTTTTCATCGTGTATGAAATGAAGTTTCTTGGTTTAATATTTTCAAAAGTACAAAGAAGCTAACTCTCTTTTGTTCCAATCTAAAACTTAGTAAAGGTATTGAAAGCATGACTTAAGTGTGCTAGTGCAATTATAACATATTGTATCATGTGTTGTATTATATATATATATGGTTTTCACATAGATTTTCAGAGTTTTGTAAACAAACTTAAGATCATTAGAAAGCATTGCATCATTGGATATCCAAATAGTAGGATATCAATAATGGTTATTATTGTAAGTGATAAAATTCATGTTTAGTTGGATATTCACTTTTGGTGGAAGAGCCAGTTAATAGGCATGGAAGAAAGGAAGTGAGTTTCTTAATCCACCATAAATATTGTATGGTTGGCAATGGGCAAGGGAAAGAAATAATATAAGATGTTATAAAAGAGATGTGGCCACATCTAAAGATAGTTATATCTTGTACCGTAAGGAGAAGCCACCATAATTTGAGAAATGAGAATTCTAGACATTTGAGTCTAAGACTTGTGTACGTAATACAATAAATAATTTGATAAGCTCATAACTATTGTTTACGTAAAATTAAGTGACAACTTGATAAAATTCTTTTACCTAAGGTGTCTCGAGAAATGGGCGAAAGGAAATATCTAGTGGAATAGGTTTGAAATCTTTTGTATAAAAGTCACCTGTAATGGGAACCTAATCTTATATTATTGAACAAATAATTTTAAGATTTAATGGGTAATAACAAGTTACAGTTATGTGGTTGGGATAGCACTGAAACATATATGTTTTATTATGATAAACTCGTTCTAGGATATTCAGTGCGGACTGTTACAGTAATTTGAGGATGAGTATTTACTCTTAATGAAGTTCATGATATTCTTTAAATGTCTAAAGTAACAGGGACATGAAAATGAACTTCACTTATATGAACATAAGAAGTGGAATAACTTTTAATAAAAGTTTAAGGTTTACTTTTGGAAATGTTCATGAAATGCTAGGATGGAGCACTTGGTTTAGTGATTTTTTTTTCTTTAAATATTGTGAGTTTATTTGCTAAAATTGGATGGAGTCATGTGTGTGGTATTTTCCGTTTTTGACACGAAAAGTCTTGGTTTAAGCTGAGGCCACCATTGACTTTGTTAGAAATTTGAGATGCTTACACTAATTGAGGTTTAAATCGAGAGATACATTATTGTATGCATGATGAAATCAGTATTTGACTAAACACTTCATATTACTAAGTGGGGGATTGTTGTATATTTGTTATAATATATAGTGATATAGAAGTGAGTTTGTGATTAAAAGGCATTAGGGACACATTTGGCACTTGGACACGTGACACGTGCACGTGTGATTTTGGTATAGAAAATAACTAACTCATGGAAGTAATTTTTTTTGTAGAGAATAACTCATGGAAGTTATTTTCTGAAAAGTTATATTGTTTTAGAATGTTGCCAATTAAATTGTCTACTAAATTAAAGTGTCTGAATTATTGTCAAATACATAATTTTGTAAGAATACTCTTTAAGGAATTACCGAAATTTGCTTTTTGTAATTGGTAACTTTGTTGTATCCTGGATGTGAATTGTTTTTAACCCGGAAGCAAAACTCTTTTAGAGTGGAGGCAATTATCACCTTAAAGAAAATGATTACACACCTCAAAGTCGCATTTATTTTCTGATCTTGGCAAATTCCCCAACAATTAATACATTTTTTCCTTTTTATAATGACTTTTATATCATACATAGCTCATTAACTCAAATTGTATTCAAGATATATGTAAATGACTAATTCATCATCTTCTTTTTCTTGTATTATGTAGCTCATTAAACTAAACTATATTTAAGATATATGTTCTTAAAATAAATAAGTAAATATTTTTGATAAAAATGTTCTTTATTTTCCATATTATTTATTCTCACGTTATACTCAACAAATAAATGTTGACTAAGCGATATATGATCTTAAAATAGATAAGTCAATCTTTTTAATAGAATTTTTTTATTTTCCAGGTTTTTTATTGTCAGGTTAGTCAACAAATAAATGTTGACTAAATTTAATTTTTCTATATCAACGTTTTTTTAGTAAAAGTTTATTTTTTATTTTTGCTTTCAATGTATGAAATTTAGGTTTTAATGTATGAGATGGAAAGATTTCGATTGGGAATTAAAGAGCTCTCTCTCTTTTTTTTTTTTTTTTTTGCTAATTGATTGGGAAAAAGCTCTCTCTCTCTCTCTCCATATATTTTTTTTTTTGATAAGTCTCTCTCTCTCTCCATATGTACACAAAGACATGCCAGTCATAAATATGTTCCATGTTAGGCAAAACAAATTCAAGTTTCTAATCTTATCAAAAAAAAAATTCAAGTTTCTAATAAGAGCGGAGTTGGTGTTGCACAAAAACCAAAATAAGTGTAAAAAGTGTTTTCCACTCATAAAAAATAAAAAAGGTGTAAAAAGTGTTTTCCAATTAAACCTTCTTTCTGCTTTGAGTAGTTGATTTGTGAATCCTGACTATTCAACAACTTTAAAGCAAATACGCGAATTGTATTTGTACCATCCGAGTTTAGCAAAAAAAAAAAGTATTTGTGCCATCCGGCATGTCATTAATATAGGAAGATGGTTGTAGTGAAATAAATCAACCTGTTTTGGAATTGACCTTTTATCAATTGGAATGCAGGTATGAAATTCTAGTTTGTCTACTGATCCATACTCAATTTTTATTTGGTGATATATTTGTGATTGAACGTGTCAAGGACTCTGTCCTATTTAATTTTGGAACGAATTCCTTCGCCATATTATGTAACGATTCAAATGACTTATTTGAAAGAATTCAATTTTATACACAAGGAGCATCAACTAGCCGGTATTGGAGCTGTAGGGGGAAAAATTGATTAAGACAAGTATAGGGTTACAAATAAAATAGGAAGCAAAGTTGGGTTTGGTCTTCACTTTACAGCACATTACATATACATTTTACAGCTTGGATTAGTCCACAAAATATCCCATAAATATCTACAAAATATCATGTATATGTTCTGTGAAGTTCTACTATATTCTGGGACAAAGAAGTCTATAAAAGAAAAAAGGAAAAGCAACGTGAAAAGGGGGCTGGCTGAGAGACCAAAAAGGAACAAAAGGCTAGGGAAGAGAGACGAGAGAGAGTCTCTCAGGGTGTTCGGTCAATGTATTTTATTGTTTTTACAACTAAATTTGATATATTACTGATCTGGATGTGGACGTAGGCAAATTGCCGAACCACCTAAAATTATGTTTGTTATTTGTTCTTGCTTTATTTTATCATCTTACAGTCTCCAACGGATTGAGAATCTACGTGATGCGAGGTTTGATGCGGTTCCATTATTATCCGAAAAAATCCCCCCTACAGGAGCCATATAATTCGAGACTGTTGTGGAGAATTAATTGGCTGCATCAGTAAGAAGGAACCGCTGGTGACGATAGCAAGTGAAATAGAAACAATGGCAATACTTGGTGGCTTACAATAGTAAAGAGCGACTCGACAGAAATAATGCAAGCAACTGATTAAGGAGGGCACCCACACCAGATATGGTCACTTTATTGAAGGATGTCTCACAAATCTCCCAGAATTTCGAGCAATCATTTTCACTCATACCAAACCCACAGGCAATACAGCTGCATGCTCACAAGCTAGCCACACATGGGTTATCTCTAGAACAAGAAAGTATTTGGTTGGAGGACACTCCGGATTTTTTAATGGCCGTTTTGGCTGATGATGTAATTCAATCTTCTAATTAATGAAATGCATTTTCCTTTCAAAAAAAAAATTATATCCCTATGTGATTAATACAGTAAAATAATCGAATTTATTAATCAATCACTACACACTTTATTTGGGAAAATTATTCAGTAGTTCAAGACTACAACTAACAGTAAGAGGATTCACTCATTTATTTGTTATCCACATATTATTACATTTCAACCATAGATATCAATACCAAATCTAAAAACTGTAAATGAAAACGCAGTAGAAGAAAGTTACGAGATTTGATAATTAAGTGGAAAACAAAAATATATATAGCTTTGTTGCATGGAAAAACAATTTCAAGGACTCAGGTCCGTAGAAAATTCCCTAAAAAATAGTAATAATGATCTACTAACAAAACCTTTAACGGTGAATGAATTACATCAAACAATTTGAATTGTGACTACGTACAACCAAAGTCATGGAATTAACTAACACTAAAATCTTAACATTATTTAGTAGTCATGACTCATGTGATTGGTTTAAATGACTAAGTAAATAATTTTAAAAAAATATACATGAATATCCTTAGAAGCGACACATAATGAATTTGAAGATACTTCTTCAAATTAATTTTGAGAAAAACGTTATCCTTTAATTTCCCACCGATGAAATGAAGTTCATATATAGGAACTCCATCCTTCCCAAATGCCAAAAATAGCAAATGACAAAAACAAATATGATGTCAGGCTTTGCATAAAGCCTTTCTGTAATCAGTCATTTTTTTTTTTTTTTTATTCCTCTTATTAATAATTTTGTCTTATAAAAATCAATCATTTTGTAATTCAATAATATTTTTTCTCTTATAAAAGTGACGTAATGAGGTCTAAAACACCACATATGTTATTTTCTCCTTTTTATCAATAATTTAAAAAAAAAAATCAATTATCTTATAATTCAGTAATATTTTTTCTCTCATAAAGGTGACGTAACCATGTCTAAATCACCACAAATACTTGGATTCTTTTCTTGCTTAATGATTAAAAAATAAAATATAATTCTGAAAAAGAAAGGTAAATGAATGTCTATTAAAATTTATTTATGTATAGTATATATATGATGGGAATGGAGATTGAACCCACCTCCAATTGCGTGGTGTATGAATAGTACATAGCTTTATGCCTATCATTTCAATTAAACAATATTAATGGTACATATCTTTTTTCTTTTTTCAAATTCTATTGTGACTGTTACCATAAGGGTCCGTTTGGTAATCCATTTTGTTTCTATGCTTTTTGTCAAAATCATGTTTTGAAAATGAAGCTTTGACTTCATTCTCAAAATGTAATTTTTGAAGGCAAAAAATTTTGCAAATCATGTTTTTTTCCTTTTACTAAATACAAAATTTGGGTTTTATATTTTCAAAATGTGTTTTTTGACTACCTAATGGGATTCCAAACAGTCACTAAAACTCTTAAGAAACAATAACTTTACATTTGTAATATTTCCAAAAGGGGTCTCTTTGACCTTAAAATAGTTATGAAAGTACCTTTGATCATTTGGGTTTTGAACATCTTTGACAACAGCACACCTACCCAATATAGAAGAGATGCAGCCTTGTTAAGCAAGGGCAATATTTATCTTTGTTAAAGTTCTTTATTGGGAAAAATATTTATCTTTGTTAAAGTTCTTTATTGGGAAAACAACAAAAAAAAAGAGAGGATAAATAACCAAAAAAAAAGATTTTCTGAAGATTTGATTTCAATTGATTCCAGCCACCAGAAACCAGCATGCAAAGTAGGGCCGAGAGTCTCAATACTGGCTCGTGAGTTGTGACCCAATTTCAGAGACCGGACAGTGGTCCCTCAATACTTTTATCCACACATACCTTAGCCCAAAAATGCTACTTTTCATTCCGACCCCATGGGCTAAGCACACCACCCCACATCCTGTGATCTCACTTGAGCTCTGGGCTCGACAAACAAAACTAAAGGTAAAAAGTATAAAGTAATAGCTAGTGTTCGTAACAGTAAAGGTTAGGTGAACCCCCCATGGCCTTGGCATTTTTTCACGCAGAAAAAGTTGCATTATGATTAGTGTTTTCTGCAATCAAATCGGCAACTCCAATAGATGGGTTCTACCCAAGAGATAGAGAGACTACATGACCAGATATTGTGAAATTTGAGCCCTGATTAGGGCCTTTCAGACTAAATAGCTATGGGCCAACTTACCAAATGCCCACTTCAATGCAAAAAAAAAAAAAAGTTGAGCATTCCCAGAGCACCTGAAGATAGTTCACTTTTCTAGCGAAAGTGACCTTAAGCCCAGCCCATGCATGGAGCAAATTCATCATTGCACTTGGTTGGCCACGTAGTTTACAAATATTATTAAGTAATTTACAATAATACAACAAACTCAAGACAAATCTAATGAATTTTCACTTATCATGTAATTCATTCAACTGAATAATCACATATTATATGTAAATAAATTTATAATAGTCAGATTAATAAGAAATATAACTTGGTTTTACAATCAATATCTATGAAGATGTGGTATTTGGTGTAACAGTTGTATATAATATCTCTTTTACATGAAATGATTCCTACAACCTCATGTAAGAGAAATGTTGTGTATAAACATTACATATTTAGTATATGTGAGTGGGATAGTGAGACTACATACATGAGAAAATAGTCAGGTGTTCAAAAAGTTCTACACACCATCGTTTGGCCCCCAAAAAAAAAAATACAGTCATAAAAATGAGTCCCATGCTAGCTCCGTTAAATCTTTATGTCCTCAGTTTGATCCTTCCTATCCAATTGGGCATTTCATCTAGATGGTCTTGGCAGATTAGCATGTCCATAGTGCGTGGAACAGGATCCTCTTGCATGCACAATAGTCTCAACTTCAGCCATACATAATTCATATCTAGGATATATAGCGGATAACTTTTCTCTTCTCCAAATTGGCATTTGTCAGCAAAAAAGTAGTGCACACTCTCCATATGAATTGCTTGATTTTAGTAGGCACTTTCAAGTGCCATCATTTTTTCCAAAATCTCCAGATTCTCTGTTTGAGTTACTGGTAGAGTTTATCATTTCTTCTTCTAGAGAAAGAGTGAGAGGGGGCTCAGGTACAAAGAGATACTGATGGGAAAAGAAAAAAAAAAAATCATTTATCTAAGTTCCAGTGTTTCTCAAAAAATAGAGAAGTATTGTACCTAATTTTTTTTTTTTAAATGTATATAATAGCTAAATATTATTTTGGTTAATGAGTTGATAAACCAATGTGGGCCATTTTGGCAGTTTATCAACCAAATTGAAATAATGTTTTGGCTAATCCAATGTAAATACTCTTATCTCTCATAAACAACAATATTTATACACTACTACCCTTTTTCCTTTTCTTTTTGCCCTTTATAAGGGGGCTAGTACTTTTGTAGTGCTTTTTGATTAAGTTTCCTTACCCGCAAGCCACAGAGCCAATCAACCTAATCCCCCCCCTCCACTTTTTTTTTTCATAACCTAATGCCTTTAAACTTTAGAACAATGCCACTGTGCACAAAAATATTTTACAATAGTTGAAGTGACAAATTTTTATTAGTTATCATCTAGATCCATCATTTACATCATTTTATCATCTATCATTCATAGCTTAATATTTCAACACTTTGTAAATAAAATTTGATTTTTTTTTCCCATAAGGTAAACTTATTGTAAACTTTATGATTCCAACATATCAAATTTGCAACGTGTTCTAACTTTGACGTTGAATTATAGTTGTATTATTACAAATGTTCAGCTCACAAAACTTACTTTCTGTATTTTATATTTTTAAAAGGAATCTCTTAACATTCACTACTAGTGGGGCACTACTTACGATTCAAATTTCAATCACAAGATATATCATATGCTGTGTAGGCGGCAACTGCAAATATAGTTAAAAAAGTGTGCAAATATAGTTAAAAAAGTGTTAACTGACTGAAGCCTGAAACTATTATAAAGCGTTTAATGAAACATATACTTGTAAAAAGAAAGCGGCAAATGGAATATAGCAAGGTATATTTGGAATGAAAACAGAATCCAAATGAAAAGAATAAAATATATATATATATATATATTTTTTTTTTGGGGTCAATGAGGAATCATGAATAGTTTGTGGAAAGAGATAGGGGGTAAATAGAGAAAAAAATAAAAATAAAAATTACAACTGTGGGAGATTTTTTGCCTTGTGAATTTTATTTAGGGTGGTCATTGACTGTGTAACATTTTTAAAAACTTATTTCATTGGTCATAGAAATTTTGCTGGTTGACTTACGTTTTTTTTCGTGCCAATCACTAGAAAATACATAAAAATGTTTTTCATAATGTGGTTTTTACTCAAACAAATACAACATTGAATTTGGTTATTTTTTATAACCTCTGCCGGAACGAAAGGTGGAATGAATAGATAAGTTAATATAATGAATACCGACAGTTTTTTTTTTTGTTCTTGACCAGTTTTTTTTATTTTTTATGGGAGAGCTCAAGTTTGAACCTTGCAGGCAATTCAACTTACTCTAGAAAAATAAAATCCAATATAATGAATGAAAGGTGTTAAGGGGATTTGGGAATTGGGTGGACATCTTTCTTGTGATGATTTGCTTTCAACACTTGGTCCTCTCCTTTGAGAAGTGCTAGTGCTAGTAGCCTAGTAAAGCTTGATGGCACCAATCGTTTTTTGGTGGATGAAAAAAATAAAGTAATACAAATTTTAGTTATGATAATGGTTGAACAAAAGAATTACACATAATTAAGACCACTCATATCTATACTATAATATAAAACCGAAGTTTTTTGACTTTTGGTTGACTTCATAATATTGCGCCACATAAGTTTTTGAGTTCTCACAATTTTACACCTCATTATTTTATATATATATATTTTTTAATTGAATTTAAATTTTATTCTATAATTAAACATCTCATTAGAATCTTGACATATTATATTCTTTAATAGAAATAATATATTATTCCATATATATAAACACAATCCTAATAAATGCCTAATACTATAATATATTTTATATATAAACACAATAATAATAAATGTCTTTTAATAATTATCAATTTTCATATTTAGATAAAATATAAAAGACAATAAAAATCATAGTTAGACCAATAATTTTTTAATTTAATTTTAATTCATTTTCCGTGCATCGCATGAGTTTGCGACTAGTATGTATAAAACACGTGACTAATTTCCACTTAAAATTAGATATCATTAAAATTTATCACATATATATATCATTACTCATATATTAAATATGAAGAATTGTACTTTTTTTAATGTATCATATTTACTTAATTTTAATAAAACAATTTCCTTAACAAAGGATTAAAATATATAGATATGATGCATAAAAAAGACACTATACATTTATACTCTATAAAGCATATAATATGTAAAGATGTAAAGATACTATTAGTGACATAATAAGTCTTGTAAGAGAGAGACATAAAAAAAAAATAAAAGTCTTGTAGAGAGAGAGAAATAATTAAACACATTGGTGTTATAAAAAAAAAATTAAACACATTAGCGTTTCCGTCAAAACCATTTTTAACAAAATAATCACACATTCACATCGCTCTGTCTCTTTTTCTCTAGTCTCTCCCTCCCTGAGCCAGCTTATATATATATATGTATATGTACATAAGCTCTCTCTCCCTCACTTTCTCAAATTTAGACCAATTCTCTTTATATCTATCTGTCTGCGACACAAAAAACTGAGCGCGTCAACTGGGCGAGAGGAAAGGCTCGTGACTTACGTGATCAGCTTGTAAACTCCGTAGCTACAAACAAAATGGCGTCGTCTTCCCCTTCGCCTTCATCCGCGGAAGAACAACAACCACAACCACAACCACAACCGCAATCGCCACCGCAACCGCAATCAGTGAAGGAGTGCGTGCACAAGACCAAGCTCATTCAATTCTTAGGTCGCACCACACCTGTCGTTCTCCAAAACGACAATGGACCCTGTCCTCTCCTCGCCATCTGTAAATTCTCTCTCTCTCGCTCGCTCGCTAGGGTTTTGTTTTTGTCTTCCTTGTTTTTCAAACTTGCGTAAGGATGTTAGGTTTGAATTTGTTTTGGTTTTGAGAAACTGTAGAATTCTTGTTTGTTTATATGTATAATTGAGGGAAATGGTTGTGGTAGGGATGATTAGGCGGTGTTCGAAATGGAAGATTTTCATCTTGATTTTCCGAGCAACCAAACGGTGCTAGAAATGATTAAATCGATGCTTAATCCGATAATTTTGTGGAACTTGATCATTTCAACTTTGATTTTGTGCAATTAGGTTTACGGTTGTTCTTATTAATGGTTCATGATTCTCATGCACGCATTTCATAACTTGTTGTTTATTGATTGTGTTATATGCTGCTTTTCCAGAAAGTGTGAGTTTACCAGAGATTGAGCAAATTGAATTATGATTTCTTAACATTTTTGTTTCTGCCTAACTGAATGAGGGCCAATTCGACTAATCCGTTCTGTTTTATGATTTGGACGTTAACCATTTCTAATGTTTCATGAGAAAAACTTAGCAAAATAGAGGAAATTGGGGTCATACTGATGTTATTTTATTCGTTTTTTGGTTTTTAAGAAACTGAGAATTTAAGGTCATAACCAGTGCATAAGGCTCCCGCTTTTGTGGGGGTCTAAGAAACTGAGAATCTAAGTTTTGGAAATGCCGATTCCTGGACTTGAACTCACATCATATCACTTGGGCGGAGGGCACTTACCAGCTCGCCAATGTTAAAAAATATTAACTATTCTAGTTTTTGTTGGCAACCAAATGGTGGAATTAACTTAATCAATAGTTTCATTTTAATTTGTTTGGGAGCCTGAAAATTGAGAAAAAGGTAACATCCAACACAATCGAATTATGCATTGGATTTGATTTCGGAATGAAAAACTTTTAGGGAACCTATGGTTTCCTCTCTTCTGCTCATGTTACTCGTCATTTTTTGCATAATTTTATTCTTGGCTTTTGATTTCCAAGAAAGTGAACAATTTAACTTAGGTAACCAATGTAGTTTTATTATGTTAGAGCTTAGGTTTTAGTCTCATTTACTTCCAGAATCCAGATTATGAGAATTATAGAGTTACATATATGCATTTTACTTTTTATTGTTTCCTACTTCTGATCTGCATCCAAATATAGCAGTAAATTTCTTCATCCTTTTATATCTTGTTCTATCTTGCCTTTGTTTTTTTCATATATTTTTTTAGATTTGGAGTGTAGGAATGGGGGGGGGGGGGAGGGGGTGTTTGGGGGTTTGCTTTTCTTTATGCAATGAAGGTTCAATATTTCTTTTCTTGTTGGTATTTGCTGGGAAATAGATGGTTGACACTTGGGTTGCTACAGGTAATATTCTTCTACTAAGGAATAACTTGAATTTGAGTCCGGATACAACGGAAGTTTCACAGGAGAAATTGCTTTCACTGGTCGCAGAAAGATTAATTGATTCCAACAGTAATGCCAATGTAATTTCTTTATTTCCTGGTCAATTATGAGGTTACTATTTGCTGGTGTAACTTGAATATAACCATTTTGTTATTGTGTTGCAGAATAAGGACGCAAGTTATATAGTAAATCAAGAACAGAACATTTCTGACGCAATTGATCTGCTTCCACGACTTGCAACTGGCATTGATGTAAATATACAATTCAGGAGGTTCGACTCATTTATTCTTCTACAGGTTGTTTATTGTCATTTCCTATTTGTAGTTCTGACTAAAAGTTTCATGATACTTGCAGAATAGATGATTTTGAGTTTACTCCAGAGTGTGCCATATTTGATCTGCTGGACATTCCACTATATCATGGCTGGATTGTTGATCCACAGGTTTGCTCTTTTCTGGCCTTAGTCATACTATACATATGAGATACTTAGTGACTGGTTCAAGTTGCCCTTTTAGTGGCATAGTACTGTTTGTTTTATTTACTCCTGTCTGAACATATAGGGTTTCTAATTTTTTTGTCCTTATCATACATTGCACTCTGGCCTTACCAAATATATTCAAGTAATGAGCCTCTCATGAGTCTCAGTGTGCCGCTAGTGTCAAGAATTTTGATGGTGGTGCTTCACCTAATGTTTTTCTTCTCATATTTCTACTGGTTCTTATAGGTTTCATCAGACCTTTTTTTTCCCCATGTATAGGATTTATGCTTTTTATCTGCAGACTGAGGCTAGTTCTTTTGAACTCTATGTTGCCAGTGACCTGTCCATGGCTCATCTCCTTGAATAAATTTCATCAGAAGCTCTTAAATTTTAGCAGGGAACTCTTGGGGTTGAATATTCTTTCTCTAAATTGTATCAGGCAGAATGCCATTAATCATATTCCTCTCTTCTTTGAAATCGTAAGAGACAAGAAAAATATTTAGTCTTTTTTAGACTCATTGAAAGGCATCTTTGATTCTGTATCAACTTTCGCGTGTATTTTGGTGGCCGGTGGTGATGCAACATTGTGTTCCGTGTGGAGGTTTTAAAATAATATTCAGTTGCTAGCTTATTATAGCACATAAAAATTGCAAATAACTTAAGAAACCCTGCAGCATGTGCTCTGTTTTCAGTTTCCTGTAAATATTTGTATGCTACATTTCAGATTAAATTAAAATTTCAAGTATTTAAATAAGCAAAAGATTTAATTGAATTGTTATAATAATTAAAAGGGTAAATAACACTAACACCCCTAACTTTATAGTGAAATTACAGTTGGCACACCCTATTTTTAAGAAAAACACGTAGCCCCCAAAATGATCAAAATAATTGATACTTCGCTCCAAAATAATTCACACTCCACCCCAAAATAATTCACACTTTGGTCCATTTTTGGAGCTAAGTGTGAATTATTTTGGGAATTTTTGAGTGGAGTGTCATTTTTTGAAAATAAGGTATAATGAGTCTAGTTTCACCAAACATTGGGGGTGTCAGTGTTATTTACACTAATTAAAAATATAATCAAATCGTATTTTTTGAATTTTAGTTTGTACATAGTTTGATTTTTAGGCATGTCAATGTGTGCCTCATGGGTGTCTTTAGATCATAAAGCCCAAGGCATTTTCCCTTAACAATTTATCGGCAATGTTGTTCAAGTTGTAAGCTTGTATGTGCCTCTCAAACTATTCTGGCCTGGTAGTCAGCAAAAATGATGAAAGGAATTTTCGATGAAGTTGTAGAAAGTTGGGATAGAAAAATTCTTGAATGTTGTTAGATTTTTTGAGGCCTTGATGTTTTTGTACATGACAAAGCTTGGGTAGACTTGATGGTGTGCAGACCACACTGTGTGTTTCTAATAATAAATCCTTAAAAGGGTGAGTGCAACCCAGTTGGAACCATGATGTCTTAGGTCAGCAAGTAGTGATTACCGTTCGAGAGATTCTGAAGAGCAAGCACAAAGCTCAATTGTCGTCGAGCTGTAGGTTGGGAAATTTAGTTCAAGATTCAGGGAGTGTGGATTAATTTCAAGTATGGTTTAGGTAGGAGTTGAATGACTTAGAAGCTTTCTCAACACTTGTTCTGTTAGGAACTCTGATAACCTTGAATGCCACTTCTTCTGAATGTCCTAATAACGATTGGTGTTGGGGCAATGTTCTTTGGATTGAATGGCTTCTCCTCACACCTAAACAAGGATAAAGGGTCTAACAACGCTGGATGTCTTGATTTCTACTTGCCTAACAAAAAAGAAAATTTGGTGGTCACCTTGCAATTAGTAGATGTATTATATTAATCTGGAAAGTTAGAATCTGTATATTTTGGAGCTTACTTGTTATATGATGGAAATTTTCTTATATGCTATTAGTAGGCTATAATAGGTAATGGTGTTTAATGGTCTAAAAGTGCTGGATTTCCAGAATTTTTGGAAGCACAAATAAATTATTATGTACTTTTTGACCATTTGGTTTGATAATAAAAAATTTCTGTGTATTTGCCAGGATTATGAAACTGCTGATGCAATCGGTTCAAAGTCCTATAATGCTGTCACGGGGGAGCTTGTAGCCCTGGAAACACAGAATATTGAAGGTGTATGTAAGAATAATCCTGAAGAAGATTGTATTGATTTTGCTGCCGCAACAACTGCAGCTCTAGGAGTCCCTTCTCCATGTCTTTCAAAGGCTACATCTTTCGATGATTCTCCACGTTCTGTCTCTGATCACCAGAAAGGAAGAAAAGGGGACATTGAAGAAGAAGAGGAGCTTTTGAGAGCTTTGATGTTGTCGGCTGAAATTTCAACTGCAGTGAGTGATCCTCCAGTAGCCAATATCAGTGGAGGGACTCCATCTGTCAGTTTAAATGAAGGGGCATGTCTCAAGGAAATTATGCCTGTAGATTCTGTAAATGGGTTAGAGAAGTGTCTTGTTGTTGAATATAACAATATTCATAAGCTGGAACCATCTGTATTAGATGATTGCAATGACAATCTGATATCTTTAAAAAATCCTCCAGGAGCAAGCATCTAGTTCATCCTTGAAGACTGATGTGGGAGATCTCCTTCATCAATCGATATATGTGGAATCTGAAGAAAGTATTCTTCACAATGATATGGTTGAGAAAAGCAGTGTTGATGCAATGCTCCAAAGTGGAAGTGCCCCTTCTCAATCTCCTGGGAAAAGACACTGCATCTGTGGATGAGAGCCATGTTGATATTTCTAGAGGGAGTGAAGAACTTCAGAAGCAATCCACTTTTACAACGGATCATGAATCTGCAGATAAGCAAGATGGGTGTAGCACAACAGAGTTATCATGCTTATCTTCACCATATGCTGATTCAGATTCTTCTAGTGGGAGAATTCAGCACATAGATGGTGCCGAAGCTTTGACTTCAAGTGTTGATGGCAGTGAGCCCATATATGAAGGAGAGGAATGTATACTGGATCCAAGAACTGCAGTTTTTGAGGACCGAGAACCTGTGTATGAAGGTGAGATGGTTCTTGCGGAACAAGCTGACAAAAGCACCTTAGATGCCTCTAATGCGAAGTCCAAGGATGAAATCACTCCACATCAAGGTTAGTGGTGTATCAAAGAAGTTGATGTGAGATTTTTCAGAATATTGTTTACCTGTATTATGTGTTCTATTAGTATGATTTACAATTTATTTAAAAGAAATTCTCCCTTTCTTTTTTATTGCTTTAGGTGAGTTGATCAGGAGCTTTTTAAAGAACAATGCTAGTCAGTTGACCTTTTATGGGTATGTTGATCATGGTTTCACTAGAAAACTCCTAATTTTTCTATTAATCCATATGTTTTGCTATATTGGATACTGGGAAGTTCTCTATATGATTAGTATTAATGCTTTTGCAGCCTTTTCTGCTTACAAGATGGCCTTAAAGAACGAGAACTTTGTGTTTTCTTCCGTAACAATCATTTCAGCACCATGTTTAAGGTTAGTAAGAGCTGGAATGTTCTTTCTCATGATTTAATCATTGATGTTGCTGCCGATGAAATGCCGACTGTAATTATTAATGGTGAAAATTTGAAGAATACATTTATAGTTTTGTAAGCTTTAGGTTCAATAGCACCTGAACATCAATACTTAAATATTTTTCTGAACCTCCTCTTATTGCAGTATGATGGTGAACTTTATCTTCTAGCTACCGACCAAGGTTACATAAATCAGCCTGATTTGGTATGGGAAAAACTAAATGAGGTAAACTGCTTACTCTCTGATCTTCTTTGTCAGTGTACTAGGTCACATTATTAATTATTGTCCATTTGTTCAAGGTTTGGTCACTGTTTGTAATTGTGGCCGAAACCTGATTAAGATGCTGATATCTTCAGTATTAAATTTTTGGGTAAAATGCAAAAAACACTCCTTAAACTTTAGGTCAAAATCAAACTGACCCCTCTTCTAATTTGAAATTAAAAGCCCCAAAACTTTGGGAAAAGCCCAAATTAATCATTTGTTAGCCTTCCATTTGTGAACTTGACAGAAAATGCAATCACGTGCGGTGTGCTCTCTGCTAGGTAGTCATGCACATCGCTGACCCTTACAATGCGCTGCCTCCTTCTCTTTCCCAATCCAGCGTGCCCCCTTCCCCCTTGTCCCTCCTGCCTTCTCCATTGCTGTACAACCACGCACCTCCTGGGTGGTTTGCCAGAGAGAGAGGAGAGGAAGATAGAGAGAAAGAAGAAGATACATAATTTTTTTTTAGTTAAAATCCAAAATGCATCCTTAAGTTTGGGTGAATTGTCATTTTCATTCCTGAAGTTATATTTTTTGTCATTTTAGCCCCGTATGTTCATGTTTGTTGTCAAAGAGGTCCTTCTGTTCACTCCCGTTAAAACTTTCCGTTAATTCCCTTTAAAACAACATGGTTTTGTCCCTTTTTTTTCTAAGTTTTAATAAAAAATAAAATATTTAGTTTTTTTTGGGTACTCTCAATTCATCAAGTGTTTTCCAAGACCGAATCTAAAGTATTCAATTTACCAAAAAAAAAAAATTTTCCAAAAAAGAATCTAAAGTATTCAGATCACATGCCCAAATTTCATATATCCCTCTGCTTAGTTGTCTCCAATCAAAGCCGAAGCATGGTCTGGACTGTGATAATTTGACATCAGCCAAACACCAGCTCAAATTTAACATCAACCTCTCATATCAGGGGTGAAAGGAGTATCGATGGAGCGGCTCATGGAAGCCATGGCGACCTTCTTGCCAAGTTGGTCATCGCTGTAATCTCCCTTCTTTTTTCCTCACCTTCTCACCCAATCCCCCCCCCCCTCCCCCTTTTTTTTTTCTCTCCTTCTTGATCTCCCTTACCTCACCTCACTCCATCTTTGAATGCCGTCATTCCATGGCTTCTTGATCTCCCTTGTCATGGCCATTCGTGGTGATTGAGCTTGTAGTCGGCGGCCATTGTGGGTGGTAGGCACGAATTACCCATCATTCCATGGCTTCTCTCTTCTCTCTCTCTCTCTCTCTTTCTCTCTCTCTCTAACTTTGTGTTTGTTTGAGTGGTTTGATGGGGGATTGATGAGGTGATGGTTTTGGGTGGCTTTGTGGTGTTTGGTTGTGGTGTAGAAATTGTTTGAGGCTGGTTGTAGAGGGCAGTGGAATGGTGCATGACAGTTGTGGTTTAGCTTTGTAGTCGGCCCCTCAGGGGTCTGGCTGGGCACAACTGTGATGCTGCAATAGTTATTTAAAAAGTTTTTAACATTTAACTGTAGCTTTCTAATGGGAGTAGATAGAAGGACTGTTGTTGAAAACAAACCATAACATTAAGGATTGAAATGACAAAATAAATTTTAGGGACGAAAATGACAATTCACCCAAACTTAAAGGGCGTATTTTGAATTTTAGCCAAAATTCTTTAAATGAAAGGTTAAACTATTGTTTTGGTCCCTAAATTTTGCATGAAATTCAGTTTTCGTTCTTGAACTTTGAAAAGTTCGTTTTTCGTCCCTGAACTTTCAAAAAGTTCATTTTTACACATGAATTTCGTTATTTAAAAAAAAAAGTTTAGGGACGAAAACAATAGTTAAACCTAAATGAAATTTAAAACAAATATTTATTAAATATAACTTTAAAATGCATCACGTGCACCACTCGTGATTGCATTTTCTGTTAAGTTCACTAACAGAAGGATTGGTTTGGGCTTTTCCCAAAGTTTGGAGGCTTTTGATTTCAAGATTAAATTGCACTTTTGATCCTTAAAGTTTGCGAATGTGTTTATTTGGGTCCCTAAAGTTTGAGATTTTGTCATTTTGATCCACCAAGTTTGATTCCGTTTTCAAAATGGTCATTCCATTCATGTTTGTGACTAATCTGACCATTAAGAGAGAGGGGAAAAAGAAAAAAAGAAACGACATTGTTTTGTTGGCACTTAACGGCCATGAAAATGGACCCTATTTGATGGCTATTTGTAAAATGAAATATGTGGGGTTTTAGGGTTTTGAATCCTTTGATACGTAAAAGAAGGGGCTTGATTTGGGGTTGTAAAGAAGAAGAAAAATAGAGATTCGTATGGTGTATAGGAGCTGCATGAACAGTACCACAAAAAGAAAGAAGAAGAAGAGAAAGGGAGAAAAGAATGCACAAAGTTCAACATGCCTCAATTCTCAAAACACTCAATATTCTTATTAATCAACTTCATCTCTTCTTTGAGTACATTAAGCACAAATATATATACATTGTCTCTTTTCTTGTACTAAGTATTAGGACTCCTAGTTTGACTACTAAACTAAAAACCTAATAAAATACTAACTTGGACTCAAAGAAAATAAAACCTAAGATGCTAAGAATCTCCTAGAAAATTCTAGACTCAATTAAAGTTACAAGAATTACAGATTTACCTCTGAGACACACATAACTAGACATTTAAAACCACGTGACTTTCACTTCAATTCGACTTCACACGTGACCCATAAATAAGTCTTGAATAGGCGGATTTGTGAAGTAGTAACCAATTAATCTTCCATGGCTGCATCAGTCTATGTATATATGGATGAATGTACGAGTGTTCAAAACATTTAGATAGCAAGTATTTGTGGCTGTGGCATTGTCATGGAGGTTGTGCCTGTAGTGGCAGTAATAGAATGGCATCTAAAAAGTGAACTTTTGAAAGTTCATTCCAAATATGGTTATTCTTTTTTATTTTCTCCTTTCACTTTTTCATTTAAGATTTGAAATGAGGAAGATGTTTGCAAAATGATAAACTTGAAAATTAAGTTTTAATATTATTGTTGTGTTGTTAAATTTGATTTTGAAGTTTGGTGCCCTAATTGTAATCTCTCCCATGCTTGAAAATTAAGTTTTAATTTTATTGTTGTGTTGTTAAATGTGATTTTGAAGTTTGATGCCCTAATTGTAATTCCTCCCATGCTTTTCACTTCAGGTCAATGGGGATACATTGTTCATGACAGGTAACTTTAAGGAATTCAAGGTCGAAAGTCATGCAAATGACACCTGGGATGAACATAATGCTATGACCAGCACTGCTGTATGTATTTCTTTTATACCTATAGCATAAGTTAGGTTGTCAATAGTCACTTTTATGATACTAATTTGAATTATATGCTTCAGGATTATATTTCCAGCATGGACAGTGCAGCACAAGCGGGTTTTGATATGAAGTAATTATGTCATCTTTGTTACTGTGCACGCATTGATTTCTTACTCATTTGGTACAACTTATTTTTCAACTTTTTGAAAATGGGCTGTCTGAAAATGTTGTACTAGAAAAAAGTGGGGTTTTACAAAGCTCTACTTTGGAAAAGCATAGTTTTAAATCACCCTCTCAAAGGGCACCAATGTTATTTGCTTTGTGAAATAAACTTTTTTACTTCTTTTTTATTTTTTTAGGAGACGATGAAATGCTTTTGTTACATCAAATAATCAACAAAATGGGGAGGTCGAAGTTTAAAAATCGAAAGATCATCTTGAATATTTTTTATACCTTTCTTGTCCAAAATTGTTTCTAGTCTTTTTCATTATCATTTGCCTGTGGAGTTACAATTTGTAATTAAAATGTAATATTTAACTGTTGCAGTTCTGATCTGCAATTGGCAATTGCTCTGCAACAACAGGAGTTTGAGCAACAACCACCACCGCGTAATAATTTGCAGCAACCACCCGTTAGTGGCGGTTCAAAGCTGGTTGTAGGTCCCCAGGTAGAATTTCTTGTTTTGACCATCTGTTCTTATCAGTTTCATATCTGCTATTCTGTTCATTTGACCATCTTGTGTTACACCTTATTCTGTGAGGACTTCTACGTATGATTTTTCTAATTGAAATTTCTTGTATTCTGATACCAATAAAGATTTAGTGTTGTTTAACCTCATGTTTAGAGGACTTTCCTTTGTAAATAGAAATGATTGATATTATTTCTATCTGAATCCTACATGTTTCAGATAGGCCAGTTTTGCCACTGTTAAACATGTATTAGTATTTTCCAGACTGGGACCGGTGTTTAGTTGTGATCTAGGGTTTGAGTGGTCAGAGTGTCTTATTAAGATTGAATACAAGAGCGATACAAGGTATGGTCGCAAAGTTTCAGACTATATCATCCATACATATATCTGGGTTCTCATTGATTCATTATTTTATGGTTCCTTTCCTATGCCATTTGTTGGAATTGCACATTGTGCTGGAGCAGTTTGGACTGCCTGATAATAGTTTGACCTGCCCACTTGAACGACTCTGTGAGCTTAATTTAGGACATGTCATAAGGTCTGAAACAGAGTTTGGACTTCGTTTTATCCAGAGCCCAAACCTAAGGACTGCATTGTTCTTAGGCTAATATGTTTTTTAAGTTAATTTCTATTATTTGTGGACACAAACACAAGTATCATGTTGTGTCACGGATATGGGGTGGACTTGGCTAACCCAAAACTCTAGAGGTGGGGACATGGTAATGTTTGAGCCAGGGTATGTTGCATGCGGAAGAGTTGTACATTGTAAGACACCATAAGAGTAATAACTATGTGAACTATGTGTTGTTTCTTGACAAAAAATGCTAAGTACCCTCCACATTATAAACGCTTCTAGGTAACTTAAGGTCAATTATTCTATAGGTGTCCAAACGAGCATCTGAGACTGTCTCCTTCATATTTGATACGCTAATCTTTCATCTGCATAAGTAAACTATAGGTTATGTTAACTCTCTATATTGACAAAATAGATTATGTAAATTACAATACATATTGCACTCATGTTGTTAGTTAGTTGATTAGTTATGATAATAAATTATGTGCTTAGGCTTCTTTACACCTTAGTGTGGCTAGGTCTGTAGCTTTAGTATCGTCAAAATACCAAATATCTTGTTGGATCCAGGAACTCATGGTGTTGGTGCGTTCTGAAACGAGTGGGAGTTTTGAGTTCATTTTTCGTCACTTCAATTATTTAGGTAGTACTGCTGCTAGGATAGAAGCCGTTGTTTGGAGTTTGATTTGCAATGTGAAAGTGAGATTGTTGTGATATAGGAAACTAATAAATTATTTTTAATGATAATGGGCATTGCTAAATATGTTTTTCTTTTCTCTGTGGGTTGCGGCATGCACGGGGTGGGGGGGGGGGGGGGGGTTCTTTAAGGATAAACACAAGCATGTCGGTAAACTGCAGTGGGCGTTTTGTTATTTTGAGGGAGGACATATGTGAAAAAAACCCATATTCTTGCAGTTGTGACCTTTAGAAAATAAAATGTTTGTGTAGATTATTGTGATTTTCTTTTATTTATATACTGGATTCTTGCCTTGATCACTTGCTTAAATGCAGTGGGACTGTGGGACAATAAATTTTTGAAGAGGTTCAAGAAAAACACATTGTGAATATAAAATCATGTAGTATAAAAATCTATGCCTCTTGTTCCAGCTATTTATATATTTTGTACTATGAGATGAAATTTTGTTTTCCTTGGTACCCTTTTGGTCGGATCCGCTTGGTAGCCTAGGGGAAGATAAGAAACGAAACATTGGAATTTTACTAGCATTTCTTGTAAAAATAGTGCTTTGTCGCATAACATATATCATTTTGTTTTATTATTCTCTGCAATCAATGAGTGCGTGACTCCTTGGCATTGATTTCCTGTCATGATTGCAAGCAAAATATATGGATTTCTTCAAGAAATGTATTTTTGCAGGTGCCAAGAAGTGGCAGAAGCCCATCCTCGTCCTCTTCGTCTTCCTCGAAGCCTGAAGCCAAATCAAAAGATAAGTGTACTGTGATGTGAATTGTGCATGCAGGCAGTTTGGAAGTTTGTTGTAAATGGTGTGTTGGCTCCTTTTGTATTGCATGACATTAATCAAACCGTATTTTCCGTATATGTGAATAATGGAAGTATATAGTACCACATGGCTAGGCCCTCTTAATCTCCGCTATTTTTCTTTCCCCTCTCTGTTCAAGCAGTTTTGATTTTTTTTTTGGGGGTGAAATGATAGTCTGATTAAGACTGGTATCCTCTTGTTCTATCTCGAAAAGATTCAAGATAATGTTAGGTCTTGTTGTGATAGCCTTAGTTGTCCGAGATTCGTGTTGTGGAATCTCATTGGTACGCCACTACGCCCAATGCAGGACCACTTAAGGCCACGTGTCATACTCCACAAGCTTGTCTTTGCAAACTCTGTAATTTGTATACTACAATTTAGAAATATCTGTGTGCTGCTGGGTACGTGGAAAAAGTTATGCTAACGTTACATCAAATAAAAAGAAGTTATGCTAACGTTAGTATCAAATTACTGCTCACATGTCTTTTGGTATGATAAGTTGACAAAAGCGGTGGGCTTTAACTTTTAATTGTTGAGAGGCTATGAGCAGTTTGATTTCTCGCCCCCTCCACATTTTCTTTTGGGTAATGAGGGACTTGAACAGAAAATAAGACTATCACAACGCTCAGACCGATCAAACAAAAGAGGGGGGACCAACTGGTCCCGCGGTTCATCATGACTAACAAAAGCTTCCAAATGTTTACGGTCTATTCTTTACAGGAATTGATTGGCTTCATGGTGGAAATTTCGTAGCTCGCAATGGCAAAACCGTCTCAGAAGTAACCTGTAGTCACTGACAAATTGATTTAAATCTCACAATGTCAAAACTGGCTCACCAGTAACCTGTAGTCAGTGACAAGTATTAAAAGGGGAGACAGGGTTGGGTTAGTTCTTCAGGTCCTTTGTAAGTTCAACATCAATCATGTCTTGCAACTTCTGCGTCAAGGGCCGACGTTTCTATTGGGAAATCTAAGTTTTGATTGACTCCTTTGTCTTGCATTCATTGTTAGGTTGTTATGTGATGTCTGAACCTTAATTTTCAAGGATGCTCAAGTTAGACTTACAAGTGTTGCCAGTTTTTATTTCCTTTCTTATTTTCCCTAACGAGAAGGCATAGGGGTTTCGAGTCCGCTTGCTATAAGTTTTTTTGTTTAGCTTTTAGCTTATTTTATTTATGTACAGTTTTTTAAAGTTTTACTTATTTTAGGTACAAGTATATTTTTGTCAACTTTTAATAAAAACAATCATCAAAAGGCCAAAGAAGCCAATGCAAAACATACATTATTTAATCGGACAAAGTATTATTCTAAATCTGTTTGAAGGAAAATTCCTTCAATTCACTAACATGTTCACAAATTTTTATAGAGAACAATATATAGAATTTAAAATTTATTGGTTGGTACAAGAGAACCAAGGCCTACAACTAGACTATTTCGAGAGAGTCCATTTCTCCACAACACAACTGTTTTCAAATAATAAAAGTGCATAAAACTTTATACATGCCTGACCAATATGCAATGCTAGAAAATTAAGTACCACTATAGCACTACAACTCAAGTCCTAAGAAATAACAGCAAATAATGGAACAACCAACCAAACTAGGACTCAACTACTGTCTAAAAACTAGGACCACTGGACAAACTTAATATTTCCTGGCAATGTTACCGAGCACACATTTCTACAAACTCAAAATAAGTAAATAAATAATACATAAAATAATGCACGATTTATAAAACCATCTATATTAATATCCACAATCTGATTCTTGAAGAACCACATTCGATGTAATTGAACACTTAAATGTGTAGATTCATTTTTATTTTTATTTTATTTTTTTTATATATATAATTATATATATATTCTTGTCAAAAACCAAATTTTTTATTTGTATCTTATAAAGAATTAACTTTCAAATCTCCCGCAACTCCTACGATAAGGTTAAGTTTGATATTGAGTGGTTTCTTAGACTCTTTTTTACAATTTTAGAGGATATTTGTTTGTTTGTTTATTTATTTAATGGAAAGCCTTAGAGAATTTTAATTTTTATAGCAAGTGAGGGCCTATGACACTTTGGGTGTTTCTAATATATATCCATGATTTAAATTTCGACCTATCAAAAAAAAAAAAAATTGGCATTCTCACTTTCTCCTGTGGCTGCATATAACCGTCGCATTTGGTAAAGTCAGCTGATTGCTACGTGCAAGGATCTAATTGGTTCGTGCTAAAAGCCTAAAACCTCCCGGCAACAAAACCTGTCCACCTAAAAAGCCTAGATTATCCAATAGGCCTCAAATAATTCTGCAAGCCTGCAAGGATTCAGGTCATGTGCAATTACTAGCCAATTGCCCATGTAATAATTAGTTTAAAATGTACAAAAAGTTCAAGGCTAAAAACATAAAAAATCAAAAGGTTAATTTAAGTTTTTTTATTTTTATTTAAAGATTGAGATTAATCTCAATACTAAAACTAATTGTTATGTAATTAATTTTTCACTATTGCATGAGATCCCAATCCCTACAAGATACATATGAAAATTCCATCATGTTATTGTGTCCCTAAAAATAATAAAGTATAGAGCAAGCCTAATAAGAATCAACCTAACCTTTTGTTCCTTATAGCATTAGGACCCACAGGCATACCCAAGGGTGCAGATCCTTACACGTCCCACCGACAATCACACCATTATTATTGCTCTAGATGTTTCATTCTATTCTCTAATATATAAAACTTTTATTTAATTTCTCCTATATTATTTTCCTTTTTCCATAACAACTTCCATTAATAAATTTAGAGAATTAAATTTCAGACTATAAACCTTCTTTTATTTTCTATTATTCGTGATTAGCAAATGGATTGACTTTGGTGTACTTGAAAGTTGAAAGACAATGATAATAAAAGATGATCACGAAAAAGAAAAAGAAAAAAAAGAAAGGTCGGAATCGTGGGGCATAGGTGAAAGCGACAACACCGGATCATCTCTAAGTTTTTGGCAGTGGGACCACATTCTCTCTCTACTAATTTTCTAGGAGTGTGTTTTTCTTTACCCTTAAAATTAGGGACCACACTACGCAGGTCACAATCTTAGGGGCCGAGAAGAGGACAAAGCGACAGCTGTGAAATTGACCCCACTTCTACTTCCACCATCCACAATCAAGCTATGCTTAGTTTTCTTGGAAATCACGCGGTCGCCTTTTTTTTTTTTTTTTTTTTTTTGTGCACGCGATCCGGCTCGGCTCTCCAAGAGCAACATTTGGATCTTATGATGTTTGCTTTGATCATTTGATGTAAGCAGGAAAAAAAACAAGGCAAAGCCTATATTAGGTGCAGTGCATGTTTTGCATGTGCTTCTTTTAAACTTTTTTTCCTTGTACAAACTCTTATTTTGTGGCATAAGTTAGTCGTACACTTATGATCTCTTTCATTCCGTTAAAAAATAAATAGTTCAATTACAAATTTTACCATCTAAATTTGCTCTATTTTCATTTTTTATTTTTATTTAAGTTTCATCTTTAAACTTGCAATTCTATCAATTGGATTGTCGTTTGATTTGTAAGATAGAGAGCTTAGTGTGACAATAGGGATGAAAACGAGATAGGTGAGGTCAGATCATAGTTGTCTCATCCTCATCTTATAGGGATATTACCTTATTCTACCTGTTTTGCCCGACAAGTTTGGGCAACCTACCCTCGTTCTTAATACCCAACAAGACCTCAACCTTCCCCCACACCTTGGCCAGCCTCGCATCTAATTTAAATATTTAATAATACAAAGATCAATGTTTATATAATAACACAAGCAAAATCTTTGCCAAATAATAATATCAAATAATGTAAAAAAAAAAAATGTTTGATACTAATATATAAATAAAAAAATTCACACCAAATTATTAAATAAGAAAACAATAAAAAGTCTCAATGTATCATAATAATTGTAACAATTTTTTTTTTATTTTTTACCAAGCATTAAGACTCAATAATACAAACCAAATAGTTAACACCAATACAAACCAAAAATTTCACACTAATTGTTTAACAAAACAATAATACAAAGTCTTATTGTATCCAATATTCCGTTAAAAAAAAAGAAGAAGTAAAAATGTAAAGTTTTAATGTCATAATGGTAATTTTGTAATTATAAAAAGTATATTGGCATTTTAGTAACCATGCTTATGGCAAGGCGACTAAAATCCAAAAGATTTTGCCCTATCCCTACTCCATCACCTCTTTAATGCAAGGAAAATCCGCACGGGATGGGACAGGTCGGGGTGAAATTTCCATCCCCTATGTGAGATGAAATTTGGCTATATCAGAAAGGGTAGAAGGAGAGGTAGAAGAGAGGGGATGAATAAGTTTTTCCGCTTGAGTTGGGTTAAAAGTACAGAATGTACATGCAAGAAATATTAAAGAAAAAAAAAAAAAAAAAAGTAGCTTGCTTTTGCTCTGTCGTATTGTCTGCTGCTTCACTCAAATCCCTAAGAGTGATGTGAAGAAAAAAGAAAGAGAAAGAAAAAGAAGAAAAAGGCTAAAATGGGAACAAAATCAAGACTACGTAGTTCTATGGGACATAACAACATTGTTTAGATAGAGGTGAACAAAAGGAAAATTTTGAAAATGGAATGGAAGTTGAAAAAAAAAAAAAAAAAAAAAAAAAAATCAATTCTTAAGGTTGAAAATGAAATGTCAAACTTAGAAAGTATAAATTTTTAATTGAGAAAAAAAAAAAAAAAAACACAAAGCATATTTGAAGTTTATAATAGAACTTGCTAATAATCATGAGTGCTCACAACTAGCTCAAATTGAAGGAACACTTAAGGAGACAACATCACATGGTGCTATTGGATTAATAGGAAGATTGTGGATTTCCAACAATTTTCAATTTCGCTATGCTTTTCGGTTTTGTTGAATATACTTACTATACTCTTGCCCAAAAATAAGCTTGGTGCTATCCCTTTTTTTTCAACTCCAAACATTTTCAATTGTAGGTTTATGACTTTAAGGAAATGAAATTAATATCTGGAAAAAGAAGTAGCACCAAGATATAAAACAAAAATGATAATGATACTAATTAAGGATGATGTTGATGATTTTATCATTGCAACCGATTATGTCACAGAATAGTACAAGTATGTCAAGAATTCCATCTTCCTCAAATATTAGTTTTGAAAATGCCAATTTTGTACTGGCATTAATCCTAAAACGTACACGTAAAGAAATGTAATTTGACTTTTAAGAAGTTTCGAGTGGAACTCCATGTACGTGGAATTTGGCTCCTTTACCTTTTTAATTAAATGACATTTTTTTTTTGTGTAGTATTCTTTTTTCTTTTTTTTGCTAAGGACTGTTCTTTTTATACTAGGGTGCAATACTGATAAATTGTATACGGCTTTTGTTATATATTTATATAGCAACAAGATGTAGCCACTAGGCACACACTCCATAGTCTACATGGATTTCCAAATTTGAAACACCATCCAAATCCCTTAAAAAAAAAAAATGTAATATGAAGTTAAGCTTTATAATGTAAACTAAATCCTCACAAGTCATACCCTATATTCTGCTTGGCCTGACAAGCTCTATCTGAGCCAAAATGACCTTATAGCTTAGGAAAAGGTTCAATTGTCTCTTAAGCCACTCTACGTATTAAGGTAGAAATTTTTGACATTGGATTTTTTTCTGACTTTTGTGCATTCTGGGGTAAGGACTAAGGACAACCCTTCCTTTTGTATATTTATGCTTTGCTAAAGACGTCAAAGGATGGGTTTTTTTTTTCCCTCTTCTCAAGAAAAAAAAGGAACTCTAATATGCTTAATTATACTATATATGAGAAACTCAGCTTGATCCTCTACGAAAAGCTCAATTTTCCAGTTTCTATTAAGGTCACATTGGATGTCACTCCAACATATATTCTTTGGCTTCAGTATCTTTTATATCTCAGTGAAATAGTGCCTTTTTGTTCTTTCCAATTTGGTCCATGCGTGATAAGTAAGAGGGTTTTTTTCTTTCTTTTTTCTTTCCCTTTTTAATTGGTCCATACGTGACAAACTGTCTCACGAAAGAGAATATAGATATAAGTCTCATCATAGGGAATATGGTCATTGTGAAAGCTGAAAAGGAGTTCCCTATCTATGTAATATTTAATAAATTACTAGAATGCATCAAATGTATAAATTAAATTTCTCTAGGAACAACATTTGGTTATGCTAGTAATAATTTCCTAGTTAATAATGGTCTTTAACAGGAATACAATACTAATTTTTTGTTGGTCATTCGTTAAGAAGATAATTAAACACTTTTTTGGTTCAAATGGTTGGGTTAACTTGAGAAGATTTTCAATTACATGTCTAGAAGTAACTTCAAAATGAAATGCCTTGGATTCCCACAAAATCATTTCACAATAAGTACACACTCTAACCAGAAGTTGATATTATGAATTGGGATATAAAATAGGTGACTTTTTGGCAGATTAAGAAAGCAAAAAGGAAAAAGCAATGTTATATACAAGATGGAAGTAAAAAACTAACCCATTTATTTGTGAATGATTTTTTGGATCAAATGAGATTTTTACTAAAAATTATTTAAAACTCCTGGAGTAATGTTATTTTCTCTCATATAAATGCTAAATTTCAACATAAATTTAATTAATGAAAGTAATTATTATGTGAGAGGTCGGAGGGATGGATTTTTGAGTCTCCTTCACAAAATGTGTGAATAATTTAATTTACAATGATTATTTATTTATTTATTTTTCAAATCACTACAACCAAATATATATAATTGCACAAATATACTCTAAATGGGACATTGCTTCTAGTATAAGGACATTAAACCATATATATATATATGGATATAAATATATAATGCTTCCTTGCTCCCAACGACATTTCTACGTAAAACAAAAGGAAAGAAGGAATATTTCCATTCCATGTTATTGCTTTGGATCGACTCTAGTGCAAATCCCCAATATATTTATTTATCTCTTGCAACAAACACATTCTAATTAAATCGTCCTCGAAATTGGCCCACCATCATCGTTAGAATACATCTAAGTATCTAACACATCCTTTCAAATAATATTCCCTAGTAATGCTTTGATATACTATGATGTGTAACATATATTTCATCAAAAAAAAAAAAAAAAAATGATGTGTAACACATATACACACACATTAGCAATGGTAGAACAGATCATATGCATTCTTGAGAAACATCATACTTGATCAGACGGCTAGGAGTATCCCTTCAGATTGAGAGTCATGTTCAATTCATGGTAGTTAATCTGAAGTGAGGCACCAGCTATGCCTGCATGCCACGTAAACCCTGTATGAGAGTTGGTGGGATGTCATTTGTGTTATAACAAACCAGTGCTTAATTAATATATACTTTTTTTTTTTCTTTCCCTTGTTTTCACTTAACCCTAAAGAGGCTGAAAACTGAAAAGCATAATACACCAGCCAAAGAAGGTGGAACAGTGACAGCTCAACCTCACCCAGCTTTTTCAATTAACAACAAAACTAAATAAATTAAAGGTTTATTTTTCTTTGATTAGTGGAGCACCCCATTTGATTTTGCTCGGAAACCTATTTTGTCCATATATATAAAATAAAAAATGTGACTAGTTGTCTCAATGGGAATAGGATCCTCTCCATTTGAAATAAAATGGAGAGTCTCCATTTCATGGTCCAGATTAAATATCACAGATCTAATAGTGTACAGACTGCCATATCATTTAAAATTTTAAATGACAAGGCAGTCTATATATCGTTAGATTTGTGAAATAAAATCTGAACCATGAAATGGACAAATGGAGAGATTTCCAAATGGAGAGGATTCTTATCCGTCTCAATGAGGGTTTTATAGAGAGCATTGTGTAGACAAATTAGTATTAGATTTTAGTTTTCATTTTTTTTTTTTAGTTTATTTAATTGCATGTGTATAATTTTTTTAAAAATTTTAAGTTTTTTTTTTTATATTTTTTTATTTTTAATATACAAATATACCTTTGTCTACTTTCAACAAATCAATAAAAAGTTATTGCAAACACATTTTAAATCGAATTAATTCTTTTATCGTGCCAAGTTGCATTTTTAGTTGGAATTATTAAAATGATTTGTTCTGGTACCCATGCAAATAATATAGTCATATAAAACGAACCTTCCTCAATTATTCTTTTATGAGGTAGCATTATGGGGTCATTCCTAGTTGGTGCATTAACTTTGTTGTCACTCTACCAAACTTTGGGCATGTTGCAAGTAATTATCCATGCCAATCAAGTTCAGTTTTAAACGAGTCATTTAACAATTAAGTACATCATCTCTCTCTCTCTCTCTTTCACATTTGCAATATGGAAATGAACTTTATACCTTTTTACTATGTATAGTAGGTCACTTAGAATTAAAAGAAAAACAGAGATAGCATTATTTTATTTTGTTTTGGAATGAGAAAAATCGGTGCTGACCCATCTATAAATTTGTGGACTTTAATTACTCTGGAAAATGGTTTGATAGTACAGGAATTAAATTGGCAATGGGAAAATAGGATGGGCATGGATCATATGCTAAAAGTCAGCAAACTTTAAACAGTGACTGCAAACGAAAGCTATGTCTTTTAAGTCTATTAAAATATATTAAGGGGTGCTCCACATATGGTATTGTGGAGTGCTCACATCATAGGCTTGAACAGTTGGTTTAATTAATAATTATTATTAGTGATAATTGGCTTCTTTGTATACCCAAATCCTGTTGTTTTTCTGATAATCCAAAACTAACATCCATAATCAGAACCACTTGCCAAAGCCTATTTATCAAAAAAAAAAAAAATCAAATTGTCAGAGCACAGAAGCAGCTTTATCTTGTTTCTTTTTCTGACCCTCGCTTCAGACCCCTTTCATAGTAATGATTCTATAGCCATGTCTCTCTCTCTATCTTTCTCTCTCAAACTCTTTTCTCAAGGTCTTTAAAACGCAATGAAACCCCAATACCTCTCTCTTTTTCCCTCTCTCTTTGTTTCATGAATTTGCTGCTTTCTCTTTCTCTGTGTATGTAAAAATCTTTGTTTTCTCTCTCAGAGACGTGGTGCAGAAAGTTGTGTGTCTCAGATCCCGATAGTCTCTCTCTTGCTTTCTCTTACACCATTAACGATAAAACTGTCTCCTTGCCCCCCTTTCTTTCTCTCTCTCAAACAGTACTACAGACAATAGTCCACTCCGATAGTCCACTTTCAAACACAAGGGTCTCTTCTGTGTGGTCCTCAACTCTTCCTCTCTCTCTCTCTCTCTCTCTTCAAAACCCCTTCTTTTTTCTTCTTCTTCACTTTGATTCTTATATAATTACCAATCCTCGTTTATTTGTTTTGTCCTATCTATCCATATATATATATAGCTAGCTATAGCTATACAAATGCAAGAACCAAACTTGGGAATGATGGGTGGTGGTGGTGCTGGTGGTAGTAGTGGTGAAATGGCAATTTCCGGTGAACACCACCGCCAACTCAAGGCGGAGATAGCTACTCACCCACTCTACGAACAACTTCTGTCAGCACACGTGTCTTGCCTCCGTGTCGCCACTCCAATTGATCAGTTGCCTCTGATCGACGCTCAGCTTCAACAGTCTCATCATCTTTTGCGCTCTTATGCCTCTCACTCACAGCACAACCATTCACTCCCTCCCCATGAGCGTCAAGAGCTTGACAACTTCTTGGTACTTTGTCTTTCACTTTTCACACTAACCCATTTTCTTTCTTTTGATTGTTTTAAGGTTTAATTAACTTCTGGCTGTTTTTTGTTTTGGTGGGTTTTGTTACAGGGACAGTATTTGTTAGTTTTATGTAGCTTCAAAGAACAGCTTCAACAACATGTCAGAGTCCATGCCGTGGAGGCTGTCGTGGCTTGCCGTGAAATTGAAAATACCTTACAAGCCCTTACAGGTACGTACCCTTTTTTTTCTTTTTTTTTTTAAATCACCATTATTATTATTTTTTCTCAATTTGTTATCACATACAATATATATACTGCCAAAGAGAATCACTCCAATTTGTTAATTTATGTCGTTTGGTTGGGATGAAATGTTTTTTGTTCTTTCTCTATATCTTTCTTGCTTTTGATGTTTGAATTTGATGAATTTGGTAGGTAGAGAGATAAGAGATGAAAATTATTTGAGGTTCTTGTAAGTTTGGGTGTGCAAGCAAAGAGGTGGGTGCTAGGTGTAGGTCCTACACAAGAAATTATGTATAACATATAGTTGGAAAAAAAAAAAAAAAGGGTTAGTTATAGTTCGGTGAAGCCAACTCCCACCACCACACCAACAAGGCAACAACCGATAAGGTTGATGATTGGAGAATATATATTGGGGTTTCTAGAAAGATTACTTATTACGTTTTCTAAAATTGTTTGATTGTTTATTTCATTGTTAGACTTTTGAGTTTTGAGTATATGTGTTTGAGATTTAGAGTGCTATTGGTGTAATGTGCAATCATCATTTTACTTACATGTTTTTGTCACTATATATTTTATATATAAAAGATTAGTAAAAGATTAGCTAGACATCAATGATCAGAGAATGTGTCATGGGTGACCGGAGGAATAATTAAGATAACTTGTTTTTGTCACTATATTCAAAGAAAAATATAAGAAAATAGATCAATAAGCACACTGAAATGTACAAAATGGAGGTCCGTAGAGCATGGAATATTGCTGGATCCATCTTTTGGGTTATATAAGGTTTGGGAGAAAAAGTACATTGGATATCAATGCCATGCCTGCATGATATTTCCATGCATCGATATTTGAACATTGATTAAAGTTTGCCTTGGTTTCTAAATCAGTAAAGAGTTTTTTAGTTTAAAAAAAAAAAAGAGTGATTAGTTATGGGTCAACTAATAACAAGTTAAGGTGTATTTAATATTTATTTATAGGTATTGATACACATTTTTTTAAAATAAATTACACTTGTGAATCATTTATTGGATTGCACGCACAAATTCTTTATATATAGTTGTCTACATTTTTCTTTATATGTATACACAATTTGACTTTATTTTTTGAAAAGTGCATAAAAATATTATTTAATGGAATTTTTAATGTACCTTAACCTATATCCTTAGACCATACGTTAGCAAAACCCATTAGTTGTTACTCCCTTTTAGGGTAAAACTTAGGTACAGTTCCTTAGATCAAGTACATTAGGTTCCCCAATTGAATTCAAAGACATGGTTGCATTAACCAATGAAACACAAACAATGTTATCTTTTCCAAGAATATTTAAATTCAATGTATTTGAATTCAACTAGGAACTTAATGTATTTGACTTAAGAAACTGTACCTAAGTTTTATCCTCCCTTTCATGTATCTCCTACTTGAATAATGGCTATTCAACCACCTGTCTTGGAAATCATGGATCTTGATCAGAAATAAAAGTTAGAGGTGGGGTATTTGGCTTGGATTTGATCACTAAACAAGCTTTAATGGGATGGTTGCCGACAATTGCTTGGCTAACTAGAATAGTCAGCATGATTAATTTTGCATATCACCTAAATTTTGCAACATCATAAACGGTATATCACCTAAATTTTGCAACATCATAAATGGTATTAAATGGATTCCGCATGCTCTCTTGGAATGAGAATACAAATCCTCTATCTTTGTTGGATTTTGTTAACGCATGTCCTTAGGGTAATGGTTAAGGAGTATTAAATACTTAAACTTAATAGAAAATAACAATTTTTTAATATTAAAATAATAAATGAAAAGACTAAAATACCCTTAAAAAACTGTTTTTGTATTGTTTTAATATTAAAATTTAACTATTTCCTATAAAGTGAAAGTATTAAATGCTTCTTTAATCATTACTCTAAGGGTACCCGTTAACAAGATACATTTTTGTTTTATAACTTCATGTTCGTTGAAAGGATTAGAAACATTAACCATGCATTTAACATGGTAGATTTCATTCATATAGGTATGTGTGAGTGCTAATTTCTAGATTACCAAGAATTATTAGGTAACTTCACTATTAAATTCTTAAAATTTTAATCATATATTGATAAATGAGTGGCTTAAATTTTGTCACATTATCAAAATTTACACAAACATTTATTATTTCTATATTGGATCTTTATAAGTTATTAAAGATTTGGAATTTGTTAGGGACGAAATTAGGAATTTAGTTTTTGGGGCCAAAGTGTGAACAATTTTCTTTTTTACTGTTTAGGAATGTGAAATATACTAAGATTCAAAGTTAAATTAATTCATGAAAGATAAAACTATCATCTATATAATATTGACAAAATATTGAGAAAAGACACAATAATTATTTCTTGATATATTTTAACTCAATCATTTATCAAAATAAAACGGCGTTCTTTTAAATCTCGAAAATTTTCTATGATTGATCCCGTACTAAACTTTGCAAAAAAAATTATCTTTTATTGTAAAAAATCAAAGAGCATGGCAGAAAATCATTTTCTTTTTATCGTAAAGTCTAGTTTTGACAAAATTTATAAATGAAGATATACATTCTGTTGTTGTTATAGAAATTGACAGAGTAAGTGAACATACAACCAATCTATAATAAAGTTGGTAAGTACAGTATATGTTCAATATTTTTCTAAAACTAAATAGTGTTTCAAGTAAAAGATTTAAAAAAGATACTCAAACACACAAACACTTAAACATAACTATGATGTCCAATATTTGAAAGTTCAAACTACTCAGGTTCTATAATATGGCTAATATTCTTCTAACTAAAATACCAATTAGTTTTTCCAAGTAAAATAAGTTTCTAAGAAAATAAATCATTTTAATGCAGAGGATCAGAATAATGGAATAAACATAATTTTATTCATAGATTCTTAGCTATATGAAGTTTGGGTATCAAACACTTAGTCACAAACACAATATTCTAAAGAGAGAGAGACTGTGGAGGTGGAGTATGAGTCTGCTGATTGACTTGCCTTTATAGAGTATTACCATGTTTTCTGTATAATTCTGTCATATACTGCTGTCATAAATACATACATATGAGACTAGGAAAAAAAAAAAGGAAGAGGAAATTAGTCTATGCATGAGGCTAAAAAAAAAAAAAAAAAAACGTTGGGATAGGTGGTATCCTAGTCGAGTTTGCATTTAGAATGACAGTTTGGTCTGCTTCTATAAGTGACTATACCTCACCTACTCAAAATCATCCTCAATTGGTCTCTCTATTTGATTGAGGCCAATATGTTCATGGTCAATTTCTTTAGCAATTAAGCCTAAAAATCAAATTCAAGATGAGCCTTTCTCTTTTTCAATTCCTTTTTTCTTATTTTGCTATAAAAAATTTCAACTAAACTCAGGGTTTGTTTTGACCAAGTGTATATATGTATGAGGGGGGGGGGGGGGGGGATCACCGACAGAAGTCGGGCCTGTTTCAACGAGGAGTACAGCTAGCGGTAATAACTGACTGCCAAATGACAGCCTACTCCGTTTGAGGATTGTCTTTTTTAAATAAGTAATCTCCCCTTGTAGTCTAGTAGGACTCTGATTGAACCTCATACTCGTAAAGGAAGCGGGTCACCACACCTTCTAAGGGGCTACTAATCAAATGATCCTAAATAACCATCAACCTTTTCACCTCATGCTTAGGAGGTTTTTGAACCTTTTAACCCCATGCCTAGGGGGCAAGTGTATATATGTATGAGAAAAGCATTAATTCGAAATGTATAGAGAAAATTATAAATTACAAACTAATGTGAGCTGTTGGGGGCATTATTATGAAACCAATTAACTATAATTCGTAATGAAAACTAAAAACTATTAGTTCACCAACCCAAAGTTGCATTGTGTTTAATGAAAATACTTTGGTTAAGCTATCCACAAAAAAGAAAAAGGAAAAAGAATTAATGTCAGAAATATGCAGTCCTAAAATACGACAAGGATCGTGACATGTGATATAAAAGATAAACATTATCTTGTTTGTATGTCTTTTTTTCTTTTAATAAAATAAGTACTATATATAAATGCATGTCATGATCTGGCTACAGGATCGGTGTGGTTTGTGTCTACCACTAAGAAAAATCTTATCATACATCAACACCAGATAGAAGCCTAATCAGCATATTATCAGCATATCATGTGACTGGATTTTGTTATAGGAGTTCAGTGAAGTGAAAAGTTTATTCCTTTAGTAAGAAATTAACAGATAATCCTTCTAATGTGAGAGATTATATTCGTCTATTTTGTTGAGAAAACTAAAAACTACTTGGGCCGCCAAAGCTAGGTAGTCCCAATCAGTCATGTCTATAATTTCTCATAGATATTTAAAAAATTTATCAAATTTTTGGCACATTAATTACTAACGATTTGATTGTTAGGACCTCTATTTTTGGTGGTTTCAAAACCAAGTAAATTCTGTATTTTAAGGTTATTCATATTTATCCTAATTTGATTTAAAACTTAAAGCTTATTGATGTTTTCTTTTATATGTTACTTTCTTAAATGACAATGATGATTATGGGATAATTCTCCTTGAGTGTGTTCTCTCACAAACTGTGGAAATGAACTGATGTACTTCATGGATGATCTTGATATAATCAAGATTAGGTTCGCTTGAAATTACTAGCACATGAATATCTATCCAAGAGCAAGCTATAAACTTTAACTTTTTTTTGGCAAAGCAAAAAAGTTTTTGGAAATTATCAATGGGAACTATTCAATTTTTTATTTTTTTTGGATAAGTTGGTCCTACTTGTGTTTTGATAAATCCTAGATCTAGCCTTTTCAAACATTATAAGATAATGTCCTAATCATAACATCATGTCATGGACCAACCTAGTATTGTGGTTTTCCCCCTATGATGCTTGCTTTCTTCAAACAATAAATATTCAAGTTTACATTGGATAATTAAGGTTAAAATGACCCTACTTTTTAAATTGTTAAAGGCTAGAAAGAGTGAAAAGTTCATGTTCTAAAATGACTTGATTGGTTGAATTCGTCTTTCTTTAGCGATTCATGATCACTTTTAGGCTCTACAAGAGATCACCATTTTAGAATCCTGATCTTGACATTCAAACCAACTATGTGGAAAAAGAGTAATATACTATACCACATAACATGATTTTGAATGACAAGACCAAAAATACCCGTGACTTGGTTATTTGCTGTCCAAACTTATGCTTTGTGGAATTAGACTGCATTTCAAGAGGGGCCACTTAGTTTATTTTGTCTTGAAAAATAAACTGTGTAAAAAGATATCTAAAAGAAAATGATGTTTTAAAAAGTTTATAGCAAACCAGATAAAAAAAAAAAAAAGAAAAAGCAAAACAAACAAACACTTACAAGGATATATGATCTATCTGGTAAAACATTCAACCTAAAAAACTAATTAACCTAGAAAGTGGAGACTTAGCAAGTACAAATATCCATCATCAAGAATGAGAAATTATGGATTGTTTCAAAAGCTCTATTAGGTTAAATAGGAGGTAGAGTAAGATAGGACTCAAACTCAAGACAATATGCATTGATATCAGGATAAATTATTAATTAATATTTCAAAAATTAAACTGTTAGGAAATAATGAATTTAATCATTATTCTAACAAAGAACACATCCAACCGATGTGCGATTCTCTAACCAAGACAAGCAAGTCCAATAACTCGACATAAATCAAAACAAGCACATATGTTTTTATAACTAAGCCCACACCCAACAACTAAAGTAGGATCCTTAACTTGATCATAGATCACTAGATCAGTTTGTTGAATTGCCAAGGGGAGGTCTGATACAAGATACATTTGCAGTTTGATGGTAGGCCAAACTCCAATAAAAATATCTTAAGGCTTAGGCGGTTCATGAGAAAAAATAGTTGTCTGCACAAAATTTTGGGAAATATGAACCAGCACATTAAAAGTTTCAAGATAATGTGATCAAAATTATTTAAAAATTTTGTTTCTTATAAGGTCGAGGTTTTTCAGTTTCCCATTGTTTGTACAGGAGGATATGTCAGTGTGTTGTGCTTATACATGTCTTTTTTTTCTTTTGTGAAGTCTGGAGCTTGTAGCTTCCTTATAATTATTCAGGAAGTTATTTTGTACACTGGCTCATCTCACCAAGGAATTCATTGTTTCTCTTCCTTGTTCTTATGAAATACATAAAAGAATCATCTCCATTACAAAATGGAGAGGGTTCATCGGAAAGAGTAATTCAAATTGATATTTTACTAATCTAGAAGTGAAAATGGTGTTATGTTTATTTAAAATAAGTTATTATTTCTTATTTGATGGAATGCGATTTTAAATGATGTGGCACCATTTACAGTTTAAGAATCATGAAAATTTAAATCTTCAATGTAAAATGGATTCTTTCCATACTGCTTTTTAATTGGTTGAATGTGGAAAAAGGAGGTTGTTAACCATTCATGGACCTAGATTATAAAGGAACTCATTTCTTTCATAGATTTTAACAGATAAAAGTCTTACCTTCAATTGGCATTTGAACTACTTACAAAACATATAAGGGATGCTAAAGCTAGAGGTTACCATAATTAGTTTGCACACATAATCCTATAAATTTTTTTGTAGTAATTTACAGATGTATTGCATACTGTTGTGTCTTAGCTTGATAAAAAAAAAGAGGTACAGAAACAAAATAAATTTGGGATAAAAAGTTATTGTATGATGTCAATTGGTCACAGTGATGGCTTAGTGGTATGTAACATAAATTCCAGGAGTAAGCCTAGGTGAAGGTACGGGTGCAACAATGTCAGATGATGAAGATGATCTGCAGATGGATTTTTCTCTAGATCAATCTGGTGCTGATGGGCATGACATGATGGGATTTGGTCCACTGCTTCCAACAGAATCTGAAAGGTCATTGATGGAGAGAGTTAGGCAGGAATTGAAGATTGAACTGAAGCAGGTGATATTCTTAAAACATTGTTACAATGGTCTAAGGAAAAATAAATTATTTCATTTGAAGATACAAGATGAACTTTGTGACAAGGATAAGTGGAGACTTTAAACAAGTAAAAAATGCATAATTTGGAAAGCTATTACAAGTCTTTTATTGCTATTGAGGGAAAAAATTGAGCACTTTTGCTTTCTGAAATTAGGGAAATGATTTTTAAAAAGCCAATTAACCATGGTACATCAATACTGTTTTGCAGGGTTTTAAGTCAAAAATTGAAGATGTTAGGGAGGAAATATTAAGAAAGAGAAGGGCAGGGAAATTACCAGGTGACACAACTACAGTGTTGAAAACTTGGTGGCAGCAACACTCAAAGTGGCCTTACCCAACTGTAAGCAAGCATATTCAACTTTTACTTATGATTTTGCTAAATCATGATGTTCAGATTTATGCTTGTTTGGTTTACTTTCTAGTAATTAAATCATTTCGTCAAGTTTTCCATATAAAATACAAAGATGTCTTGGATTTGTTCAATGCTTAACCTAAATATTTGACAATGGGTGGTTACTTCAAAGGCATAAAGTGGAAGGACCTATACATGCATGTGTCTACATTCTACATTATTTAGATGCGACTACCCTATATCAACACGAAAGATGAACAGACAATGTTCTAACTGCATATATATATATATAGCTACCTCACCATAACACATGTGAGGTAATTTGTTGGGAAAATTCACTTGTAAGTGCTTATCTGCTTAATGAAGTCTTCTAATTAAGGACTATAAGAGAATACTACTTTTCCAAGTTTTTTTCTACTTAATGAAGTCTTCTAATTATTTAGTTATCATGCATTAGGGCTTTCATTGGAATTAGATTATTTATTTATTTATTTATTTTTTTCTGACACACATACATTACTGCCATAATGTTACCAAATCATAACTTCTGAATCTGGCAAAATTAATTGTACAACGTTGACATTAATGTTATAATTTAATTTCCTTCAATAAGCACTTGGCTATATGGTACTTACAGGAAGATGACAAGGCAAAACTGGTCGAGGAGACAGGGTTGCAGCTGAAGCAAATTAACAATTGGTTCATCAACCAAAGGAAACGCAACTGGCACAGCAACTCTCAGTCTGTTACCTCTTTAAAGTCCAAGCGCAAAAGGTAGACAAATCTCACACTTTCCAAATCAGGAACAAACAAAAAAGGACGACCCCAACTTACTTTATGTCAATATGTAACTGTTATTGACCATGGGAGGTAAATAGTCTGGCTGGCTGACTTTTGTACGTGGAAGCTTTGAAAGTTACTTAATTCAAAATCAGTGAAAAAAAAAAAAAAAAACAAAAAAAAGCAAAAAAAGGTACAGAATGTAATAGTTGGAGTTTAAATAGCTTACATATGAGGTTGTAACTTCTTAATTGGTTTTAACAGACAAGTGTACTTTTTTTTTTTTCCCTAGATGTCTTTTACATTTGTGTTGCCTCTATTTCCATATACTAAAATGAGCTAAGAGGCTGCTCTTTCTGTAACAAAATTGCTGCAAACTTTTGTTGATCCCTTTGAAAAAGAAGTATAATTACATAGTACATACTGGAGCATAAATAAACCATAAAAATGCCATGGAGATCTTGTTTTTGCATTTCAATAAAATATATTGCATTTATTTTAAGCAGATAACTCTAAGCAATAGACAAAGACAATGTTAACCTAGAGGATTTACCAGACAAATTAAACGTGCCATGTTCCCTCAGGAATCAGGATTCCAAAATGAATTGGTCTCTTTCTTTTGAAACGTTTTGAGACGTAGATAAAACTCTCATATTAGTTCACCACACTAAAAACTACTAATGATTAATGAAACAACCTAACTGGTGAGAGTAAAATTATTGCACCCAACGACTAGTTTTATTCTCTCACAGAGAGAGAGAGAGAGAGAGAGAGAGAGATGAGAGTAAAATTATTGCACCCAAACGACATAGTTTTATTCTCTCACAGAGAGAGAGAGAGAGAGAGAGAGAGAGAGAGAGAGAGAGAGAGAGAGAGAGAGAGGGTTTATACATTAATACGAAAGAGAGGAAAATTGAAGTAATGAGTACCAGAAACATGTTTTTCATTAATGTTTTTTTAATAGATACATATTTAGTGTTTAAATTATTTTGACTTAGAAAGTCTAGGGTTTAAAATCGTAAAACTAAAAAGTCAAGTTTTAATTTGTCACAAAGAACAAACTTTGAGGTTTTTTGCGAATTCTTTCAACTAATTAATGAGTTAATATAACACGTAGTTCTATTAATTTGATATATAGCTAGAAACATCCAAGTAGAGTAAACGCTTTCAATCTTCTCCTTCTTCTTTTTTATTTTTGGTTTTTTGTTTGTGTTGGCAATCCTTTATGGACATAATCATGGTAGACTTTATCCATTAACGAATCAATATCCAAGAGACCTAGCTAGAGACCCACAAAGAGTGAACTCAAGTGGGGAATCTACAAGCACTCCCTCAAATAAGTTGAGTCATAACTTGAATTCCTTCAACAAAACCTATGTTCTTGAGGTAGAGGAGACAGATGGATTAGGCCCCACTTTCCTCTTCTTAATATATTTCACAATCATTTAGTCAAAAAATAAAAATAAAGATAAAATAGAGTCATAGCTTGAACCTAGCTCCACTTATGACTTTTGATCTACTTAATTCATAGTCTAGGGGACCTAGATTGCATGCAATACTAAAAAGTATTGCATGCTGCAATACTTTTAACGTCAAGTGTCTAATAATAAGTGATTTTTTTATCTCGGTCGTCCAATGAAAAAGTAACTTTCAAACTTTTAAAACATTTTTTCATATATTTAAACCAAATACCGAGATGATTTTTTTTTCCTTCTTCTTAAATGAAAACTTTTCATCTTGTTCATTCAAAACTATTGCATATATAGGATCTCGATCCTAGTCTAGAAACTTTAGGCAACGGGTAACAATATTCTTTACATCAACCAAGGTTACATCACCATCCTTTAGTTCAAACTTAGGACATGCCCCATACCAAGATTATAACCATCCGACCAACAGTAAATGGTCTTCAACAATGTTGCCATTTTTTTTTTTTTTGAATTTTCAACAGTGTTACAATAAAGCACCAATCAAGATTAAATTACAATCTGTTAGGGTGCAACTTAGTGGTAGGACTTAGGAGGCTTGAGATAAAATTACTTTTATTTTATTTAACCAAAATTAATTAAAATAAGTTATATTATTATTAGGTTCTATCATCCATGACATACTAACAAATTAATAAAAATAACCCATTAGGGTGTTCCTTAGTGATAGGAGGTTTTGGATGAGGTGTAGACTAAAATATCCTAGGTTTGATCCTCATTAGAAACTTTCTCTAAATTACTCAATACACGGTTTTGACGGGTGGATTGTGTATCTTAGGTTTACTATTTCATGGTAAGTCTGAAGGGTTTATACATTGATGAGATTCCTTGTCATAAAAAAATAAATAAAAATAAAAAATTCTTTTTAAAGAACAAATACAATCTCAACACTAAAAAAATACAAGTCTAACTAATTAAATAATGCAACAAAATCACTTCTCTAAATATCACAACTCATAATTACACCTAAAATGATCAACTACTAAAAACCTCCATATTTATTCTTCAAAATGTCCCTTCTCTCCCTTCGGTGTCCCTCGGTCAAAGAAAGAAAACTCCATTTCTTTTTCTCAAGTTGGCCGAATAGATTAAAAAAAAAAATATGTGATCTATTATATACAACATTCTCTTACATGAAGATGAACCCTATAAATGTGAGACTCACTCTCACTCTCATATAAGATACATTTTATTTTTATATATATAAAATCTTTGAGAAATTGAGATTAACTCCAACTTAATTAATCCATGTAATGGCTGCAGGGCCAGGATGCCATTAACGCTCTATATATTTTTCTCAGACTCAGTAGACACCTTTTTGTAGATGCACTGTTTTAGCCATTACTGAAGATTTTTTGTAAAGTTGCCACTTGCCACGCCCTGTTCAGGGAAGCACAATTAGATTGGCGACACCTTGATACCCATTTACAGAAACAATTTATTTTATTTAAAAAAAAAAAAAACACCAGTAATATTTTGGGTTGCCTTGCTAATGGGCGGTCCACTATAAGCATTGAGATTCTTATATAGGAATTAGAAAATAATATGCTTAGGAGCACTAGTGCTGATAACTTATCATACTCAATGTATATGCCCCCTCAATTCGTTATGCGCTCTCTAATTTCAGCCAATATATTGTTTAGTTTGTAATCTCAAGCATCAATTAAAAGGTTTGTGATACATAGGAATTCTTTAATATCTTCTTCAAAATTAGAAAAGTAATAATTAAATTTCATAAAGTTAGAAATAATTATAAAAAAAAAAAAAAAATGTTAGTGCAGCTTTTGTTCTTATATATACAACCTAACAAATCTTTCAAAAGGCGAAAAAGATATTTGTTAAAATTGCTCCTATCAGATCTCGTGGAAGATAACTAGTTGTGATATGTAAGAAAATAAAAGGTTAAGAGAGAGGGCTAAAAAAAAAACCAAGAGATACTAAGAGTGTGATGCATTTGGCTGTATTAACAATTATGTATTAGGCTTGCTAATGGTAGCCAGAAAGTGGAACCCAAGGGCCAATCTTGTTCACCAACCTAAGAAATGACAGTGAAAGCTAAATGAAGCAGCAAGTTTATCATGAATATTTTTTAAGCAAAATAAAGGTTGCTTTAGGTTACACACTTACATGTTTTGCGTGTACATAGGACAAATAAATAAACGTAAGAGATAAGCATAAATAATTTGGCTTGACTGCTTGAGGATGAAATTAACTGCTTAGAATTAATATAAAGTCTTTAAGGTACTGAATTTAATGCTTCCTTCCAAATGATTGAAGAATTACAACTAACTAATTTATGCACAGGCTAGATGCTATTAACAATTCAAGTAGGGTTTTTATTGTATTGACTGAGTTTTTTTTTTTTTTTAAAAGAAGGCTAGAAAATCCACTCCAAACTCCAATCAACCATGTGGTTTATATTTATTATGGTATAGAATTCCCCACCAAATGAAAGAACTCCAACTTAATTAGTCTATACACTTGTTTGATGATGTCAATACCATTAACCATTAACACTCTTAATAGTATTGAATTGAGCAAATGGGCCCGAAAGTGTAATGATCTAGGCCCAGTATCTTTTGGAATACCATTTTTGTAGAGTCCACTCTGTAATTAATGTCTCCCTTTTTTCTGATTTGAATGAAATCATAGTATATCTTTCCAGCAATAAAAAATAAATAACACTCTTAATGGTAGTGTCTGAAAAGCTTCTATTTTATACATTAGCAATGGACTTTGGTCAAGTAAAACAAGCAGATTAAATGATAATAATATAGCTAGGGAAAGTCTTTTTACCAAGTGTACTCTAAAAAAAAATCCTTAGTTCTACAGTTTTTAAGTCTTCTAACTAGGTTAGTACTTAGATATAGAATTTGAATAACTCATAAATTAAAGAGTCATTCCTGGTGAAATTTTCATAATAAGTACACATTGATACATTTTAGACGTGAAAATGGTACTGTACAAAAATGACATTTTCATAAACCTTATTTTTTTGTTTGTTTGCTTCCATGAAAGTGGTAGGATATGATATGTAAAAATGTATATCCTGTCCTTATATTTCTTTTTTCAATAAGTCTAGAGATACAAACATTTTTATAACAAAATTTACAATTATTGAAATGTCATGATATAAATGATAGATAATAAAATTATGTTAGTAATAGGTCCAGATAAAAACTTGTGATGTCCCAAAATCTGATAAGTGTATGTGCACTGAGTCCTACATCAGGCTTATATTGGGTCGAATTGGGCTTTATTAACAATTACAAGGAGCCCTAATTGTAACTTGACTAGTCATTTTGGGGTATAAACGCAGATGCAGCTAGCGCTTTCCTTGGGTTGTTACAAATGGTATCAGAGCTAACTCAGTAATCCCATGTGGGCTCGGATATATGGGCCCTAACGAGGACGCTAGGGATTTAAGTGGGGGAGATTGTGATGCCTTAAAATTTGATAAGTGTATATGCACTGAGTTTCATATCGGGTATATATTGGGTCGAACTGGGCTTTATTAACAATTGCAAGGAGCCCCAATTATAACTTGACTAGTCTTTTTAAGGTATAAATGCAGATATAGTTAGCGCTTTCCTTAGATTGTTACAAAACCAATTAAAAGTTGATTAGTCCTTTTGGATTCAACTATTTTTTGGTCTTTAACGCCCCAATTGAATATCCATTTCCCCAACAAAAGAAGCACTATTACCGTGGACACATACCAAACCTCAACTCCCATCTATTATTAATGAATGTATTTTCGAACCAGTGATCTTTTGGACTGCCTAGTTAATGGGCGGCCCATTACAGTTCGAGGCCGTACACAAATATGCCTTGAGATTCCCATATATATTAATATATTATGAACATTAAAAAGGTAATCTGGTCAGAATCACTTTTAGATGCCCTAGTGGTGATAGGTTATTATAAATTCATAATCAATTAGATCATTTAGGAGCGGACCAAGACTTTTAACAATGGGGTTTAAGCTAAGGATAGGATTTTCTAGAACGTTGAAATGGTTATATCTAAATGAATGTTGCTTTTCTCATAAAAAAAAAAAAAATGAATGTTGCTTTTTTATTTTTTTATGAATGAGTGGTTGATTAAGTGGTCGAATCTAACTATATCAGATAATAGTAATGAGATTTTTGAGGGGACCATTTATATCTTTTACTAAAGTTTGTACTTAAATGTTAAAAAATTTTGGAGCATTTATGAAACTTTGGAGAACCATGTCACTAAACCCTTACATGGCTAATGGCTTCATCACTCTACCTTGATGTGCTTTTCCCACTTTAGTTTTAGTTAATAACTAATATTTGCCTGAAGATATGTCCAACAACTTATAGTGCCAAAACATGTATATATTGTGGCACTGATACAATAGTGAAGACAAATCCGGTATGCACGCGCACACACGTAAATATATATAGTTTAATTCTTTTCTTTTCTTTTTTCAAAGAAGATTATTGGATTTTTTTGGGGGTCAACTCCAATTTTTGTAGGCCGAACCTTGCAAATATTTAAAAGAAAAAGAAATTGGGGGGCCATGATACATGTATATAGTTCCGCTCGTGTATACATGTGTCATGTGTGAGTGAAATTTGTAGATGGATGACAAATAAATTTTTTTTTTTTTGAAAAATTAATATAATATAATTGGATCAAAAGCTCTAAATTTAAGTTTTTTTTTTTATTAAATGGTGTTCCGATATATAATATTAAAAGTTACATTTGTAGTTCCTCAAAGTATTAATTATTTCCCTAACAAATAGTATCAAAATTGATTGTGGTGTATGGACAAAGACAGAGACAAATGTGCACCAACACGAGATTCCTATAAACCTAAAGTCGAACAAAGTGGTATAGCCAATGGTTTAAATTAAAGAATGGACATGGACATGTAAGGATAAGCATGTAAGCACGAAATTGTTGGGAATATATAATATATATATATATATATATATATGTGAATTGTGATTGAAAGTTGAGTAGTGTTAAACTTACACCATGGTTTGACACGAATGAATATCCTCTATTCCACTTTTTGTGTTTCATTTTATACTCCACAAACTACAATATAACATGTGTCATATTGTGTTTGATTTGTTTCATTTTAGATCTTAGTTATTTTATAAAAAGAAAAAAAAAAAAAAAAAAAACACTTCATTTGGAGTTATCATATCCATGGTGTGAAGCAATCATTTCTCTTGAAAAGTTTTACATGAAGAAAAAATATAAAGATTTTAGAGAAATTAAAATAACTTAACTGAGTTCAAGCTCTACATTTTAAGTTATTGGGTTGAAGTTTCAATACATTATATTAGAGTTAAAGCCTCAACGACAGAATGACACGTAAGGCACCTCAAACTTTGCAAAATTGTGAAAAGTGACCAATAATCACTTATTAGGAGAACATCCCTAAGATTCAAGAGTAAACCATCCTTTTCATATCTCCACCATATCTATCTTGTTGGTGACCTATCTTCTTCATGGTAAATTGGGGGAAATTATAAAGCAATTCCTACTCAGGCACTCATGGATCCTATAAATTGGAAAACATATATCACATGTCCCCCCACTCCCCTCACCAATAATGGATGAGTCGCGTTCATGTTTGTGGTTGCTGCTAGTCTTTTTAGCCACATTATTTCTACTTCTCCTAGATCAAAACCAACTGAGTCACGCACATTCATTGTACCATATTCACCACCATGGAACTCCAACAAATGTAACCAAGAACCTTTACTTCCCAAACTTTAACTCAAACCCTTGCACCATTCAAGACATTAAGCTTCTAGGAAGTGCCAAAGTCTCATCAGATGGTCAAATTCAAATCCCTGATCCATCATCACCAACGGTTTGATCCTAAACACAAAGCAGGCCGAGCCATCTTTGCCTCCCCTATCCGCCTCTATGAACCATTAACCAAAACCCCAGCTTCCTTCCAAACCACCTTCTCTTTCAAATTCACCACCACTGATGAGTCTGGTGGCAATGGCCTTGCTTTTGTGATAGTGCCAGATGAATTTCATGTTGGAAGACCAGGGCCTTGGCTCGGCATTCTCAATGATGTGTGTACTCGCTACAAGGTCTTCGCGGTGGAGTTCGATACGAGTTTCGATCCAGAGTTTGGTGATCCTAACGATGACCACGTTGGAATCAACCTTGGCAGCATTGTTTCTTTCAAAACCGAGAATTCATCAAAAGCTAATATTTCTCTCCACGATACTAATATAATTCATCGAGCTTGGATAAACTATGATAGTCAACGTAGATGGATCAAAGTCCATCTTGGATCGGACGGTGAGCCTAAACCTTCACAACCATTACTATCTTTGCCGTTAAATCTCTCTCCTTTCCTTCAAGAATACATGTTCGTTGGGTTTTCAGCCTCCACAGGAAATTCAGCTCAAATACATAGCGTTTTATCGTGGAACTTCTCGTCTACAAATCAAGCTTTGATTCCAAAGCCTTCGAGGAGAATTTGCCGTAGAAATCTGGCTCAACAAGTCTCTAAACATACACGCAAAGATTACACAGAACCAGCGAGTAGCTTCATGATCTTTGTTTCTGTAATGGTGCTTTGTACAGTGGCTTTGATCTGCTTCTATTTCAATAGTAAGCGCAGGGATCAGAACGCAGGGTCTATTCTTCTTCTTTTTGATAAGAAACGAAGGCCCACACCACCAAGCAAGCCTCGAAGGTATAGTAGTCTCGAGATTTTCATGGCTACACGTCGTTTTAGCAAATTAGAAATCGTGGGAAGTGATTCTAGAGGTGTATTGTATAGAGGGACACTCCCTAATGGATGTCATGTGGCGGTGAAAAGGTTCTCGAGTCAGTTTTTGAAATCTTCACGATTGGATTCGACTTGCGTTTTGAAGAGAATCGGTGAATTAGCACAAATTATTCACCCAAATTTCGTTTCGATTCGTGGGTGGTGTTGTGATAACAACGAGGCTCTTATTGTGTATGATTATTTCCAAAATGGAAGCCTAGACCGATGGCTTTTTGGTCTCGGTGTTCTTCCTTGGAGTCGAAGATTCAAGCTCATCAAAGAGATTGCCAAGGCAGTGTGTTTCCTTCACTCAAAAGGACTTGCTCATGGAAACTTAAAGACAAGCAGTGTCTTCCTCGACCCTAATTATCAAGCTGTATTGGGTGATTACGGTTTCATTTTCTTTATGGGAGAGTCAGCAAGCAAGGTTGAGTCTGTTGCTAGCAAGAAGAGGGATGTGTTTGAGTTTGGAATGCTTGTGTTGGAAACCATTGCTGGGAAAAAGACTGTGGATTTTGATGGGGGTGATCAGGTTGAGATGGGTTTGTTAGGGTTTGCATGGAGCATGCATGAGAGAGGAGAGAAGGCAAAAGTTGTGGATGAGAGGGTGGGACCTCGTGCTAATATGGAACAGGTAGTGAGGGTTTTGGAGATCGGTTTGAGTTGTACTTTGAGTGAGAACAATGGGAGGCCTTGTATGGAAGAGGTGGTGCAGTTGTTGAATACACAGAAGCCCATTCCTAAGCTGCCTCTCAGTCGACCTGTTGAGTTGTTTAGGAAACACAGTGCTAGGCTTGGTCTCTCCGCATAGGCAAAATCCAACTTGTTGCAAAGGAACCCAAAGTGAGGCATTTTATGTTTTGTGTCTCCATGTATGCGTATAAGTGTTGGTTTGTTTGTTTTTGTTTTTTCTTGGTAAATAGGATTTTCTCTTAATTGCTAGAATTTTAGATGTCTTATGTCTACTGAAAATTTCCTGGAGTGATTTTATGAAGTGATTCTCTCAGCATATGGAATTGGGTAGTGATATGTGTATATTATCATACACATCACCTAAAATATAAATATTTGTAAACATTAATATCTACAATTTATAGATGTATATCCACATTAAGTAGTGTATACACATTATAATGTACAACAATATTTATTCTAAGGAACCTGTGTATATGTGAGTCTCACATGAGTTTAGATAATGTAACGGCTCCATAAAATAGCATACCTACTTAATTAGTAGTATCTAAAGACTACAGGTGACTTGATACAAACAACTTTGAGGGAAGAGGTGTTAACTATCATGGAAATTCTGATTGAATTGACGGCATAACCTTTTGAGTTAACAAGACGAAGCACCTACTGATCTCACATCCACAACAAATAGCTTATCCACAGTGCCATAATCTACATGTAAGGAAATTTTCTCTGGTGCTATGTCAGTATTTCGTTATATGAAAAACAAACAAAAAAATGTTGTTCCCTTTTGCTTTGCTTCTTGAATAATTTCAAGTGCTATGGGCTTCCGCAAAAAGAAAGCATTTTATGGACTAATAGATGTTTAATATGGGCTTGCCCACGCGCAATCCGAACAGTTCATGGTCTAGTAGGTTGTATTGCTTTTTAGAAACTAATCTCCAGCTTTGGTCACCACGAGTTACACATAGCCCAAATGGGGCTATTGTTCCGCTCTTTTCTAGGGCCAGTGTGGGCTTATTTTTTGTTCTTGATTCTTTAGGCCCAAATGGGTCCTTGTCTAGTCCATTATTATTTTCTTGCCTAAGAGGGTCTTTGTCCAATTTGTTTGGGCTGAGCTTTGAGGTCCAAAGAAATCAGGCCCTAAAAATTAGTACTTGAGAAGGATTTACTATCTTAGTGCGTGTTTGGTACACGCAACTGAAACCATGATTCTGGATTCAAATCCAGAAAATTGTGGGTCTCACGGCAAAAAATCATGTTTGGTACAAAGGATTTAAATGAGGATTCAAATCCCAACTTGTTACATGGCATAGCCCAAATGTCAAATCCGGGCTATTGTTCCAATTTGAGTTCACCCCTTCAGCTGTTTTTGAATCCAAGCCGGATTCAAATCCGGCTCAATTTTTTTGTGGGTCCCATTTTTTACCGTTGTTGGGCCCACCAAATTCATTTCTCCCGTTTTCTCTCTCTCTTCCACTGCTTCTCTGCCTCTCTCTCTTCCTTCGGCCATTACAGGTACGGCCTCTTCCCAGATTATCTCTCTTCTTTAATCTCGGCCAAACCCCTCCCGGTTTTTTAAACCACTGTCACCGGAGGGATTTTCGGACTGAACTGTATTTGGGTTTTGGTTTTGAATTTTTTTTTTTTTATCTCGGAGGGGAGGGTGGTGGAGGAGTCGCGATGGAGCAGCCGGTCCCGACGTACCTGTTCGCGTTCGCGGTAGGGGATAGGGTTTCTGAAGTCGGACCAAGGCTAGGGTTTATGCTGAAGCAGGAGTTACGTGCTTGGTCGAAGGAGTTCGCCGGGACGGAGGAGATTAAGGCAAGGGGAGAGGCTTTTTGGACCGTACGATTGGGAGAGATTCGATCTGTTGGTGTTGCCGCCTAGCTTTCCTTACGGTGGAATGGAGAACCCAAGGATGGTGTTCTCGACGCCAACGGTGAAGAGGGAGAGGCAGAGGCAAAGGCAGGAGATATTTTTGGTTTTCTGTTAAAGGTTTTCTGTTTTAGTATGTGGGTGCAAATCCTCTACAAACAATTGTACAGGTGCAATTAAGTTTAAAAACCAAAACTATGTACCAAACACAATTTTTTTTTAAATTGTGATTTCAGTTGTGAAACCAAAATTATGTACCAAACAGAATTTTTTTTACAATCTTGAATTCAAATCATGATTCAAGTTCCAACTTCAATAAAGTAAAAAGTTATCAAACCAAAACAAAAAAGGAAAACACGTACCAAACAGGCCCTTACATTCTTATTTCTTAGCTTTAGAAGAGAGGAAAGAGAGGAAATTCTTTGGTTCTGTTCTCGTATTAGTCCTGTGGGATAATATGTATATTATTTGAAGTAACATGTATATTATTAATTGTGACAAATGGTATACATGTTATTTCAAACGGCTACTGGAACAAAGAAGCCCTTTTAAGATATAATCTTACAAAAAAATAATAATAAAGTTATGAACACAACTTTTATATAATAATTTTATAACAATATTAAAGTGTCAAGTTATGAAAGAGAAATAATAAAATAATATAAATAATAGGTTCAAAATAGAATTAATAAAAACTCAACTCGCACACTAGACATTTGGTCTAGTGGTGCAGTCCCCTCCTTTGATCCCCACCCTTATTAAGGGTTTGAATCCTCAATTATAGATTTAAGGGTAAACTACACTATTGATCCCTAACGTTTACCCAAGTTGCGCGTTTGGTCCCTAACGTTTAAAATGGACAGAAATAGTCCCTAATGTTTCAAAACAATGCACCATTGGTCCTTCCGTTAGTCTATGTTAACTTGGTGTATACATTGTTAACGGAATTATGACGTGGACAAATTGTAATTGACATGTAATTTTTTTTTTAATGACAATTAGAATATGACATGGCATACCCATTTAAAAATAACCCAACCCAAAAAAAATTATCCCAATCCAAATAAAAAAAAACCCACCCAAATTAAAATTAACCCACCCTACCCAAATCAAATCAAATCACAATTGTGTATGGCTTTGACGGGGTTGGTTTGGGTTGCGTTGTTTACTTTGGTGGCAGGTTAGTTTGGGTTTATGGGTATGGGTTGAAGATTTGATTTGGGGTTTGGGTTTGGTGGTTATTGTGGTTTTGCCGCATCAATTGTTTGGACTGTCACCGCAAGATGTGATCATGTCCACTGGGTTTCCTAAGGTGGTCTTTTGCATCACGACGTTGGTGTTTTCTTTTGGCATTGTTTCTGTATTTTGTTACTGTGTTATATAGTCTTTCTTTGTGTTTTCACTTTGCAGTCCATTGTCCTCATTATCTTGTTGCTGGAAGTGAATATTGGATCATATGAATATGATTTCATAGAATACAAAATGGACAACAACTGATTCTAAGTGTGGTGGTTGTGGGTTGCCGACGGTGTGAGGTGGGGGTGAGGGTGGGTATTGGACTATTGGATGTTTGTGGAGTGTGGGGGAAAAATAATAAAAATAATTAATTAATTTATAATATTTTAATAAGATGTACTGTTAAATAAAGAATAGGATGTGAGGTGTTTTATAAGAGTGATAAGTAAAATAAAAAAGTAGGTGTTTTAATAAGATGTACTGCTGTGATTTGATTTGATTTGGGTGGGGTGGGTTAATTTTAATTTGGGTGGTTTTTTTTTATTTGGATTGGATAATTTTTTTTGGGTTAATGGGTATGCCATGTTTTTTAGTTGTCATTAAAAAAAAATTACATGTCATTTAAAAATTGTCCATGTCATAATTCCGTTAGTCACATATATACCAAGTTAACGGAGACTAATGGAAGTAGGGATGGCAATTTTGCTCCGATCCGACCCGACCCGCCCCGACCCGTGCGGGTATTCCCCGCCCCGTAGAGGTGACGGGGCGGTTACGGGTTGCAAAAATTGCCCCGATACCCGGGGCGGGGCGGTCACGGATTTTATTTGACCCGCCCCGACCCGACCCGAGTATATTTACAAAATTACCCCTCTAGGGTTTTCCTATATAAACCCCTTTTTCAAGTTGCTTTCTCTCTCTTTACTTTTTTTTTTCTGCCTTTCTAAGCTGCCGCCCACCACTGCCTCACACAGCCCTCTTCCTCACACCCCCCCTTCCTCACACTGGTTCCATTTCACTCAGCCTTGCCGTTCGCCAACGTCACCTCCGGTGGTGGCTTCTTTCTATTCAACCCAAATCAAACGAGCTCCACTGTTAGATCTCACCGTCACCAACGGCACTTTCTATTCAACGTCACCAACGGCACTTTCTCTCTTCTGTTAGATCTCACCGTTCTCTCTCCTCACGGCCGTGATCGAGCTCCTTGCTTTAGCCATGAAAACCAACGACCACTGCTTTATACGGTGAGCTTGGCGTTCTACGTCCTCACCGTACCTTTTTTTTTCCGTTTCGTTTTCTCAGATCTGAAACACAGCTCACTTTTCAATTGGTTTCCATGGATTAAGGTCGGGTCGGGTTGGGTTTATACACAATAACTCGATTCTCGGGGCGGGGCGGGGCGATGTGGGGCGGGGCGGTTCGGGAGCGGGGCGGGGTAAGTTGCCCCGACCACCGGGGCGGGGCGGGGTCTATGCGGGGCGGGTTCGGGTCACCCATGACCCATGATTCCCGAGGACCAAACGTTTTGAAACGTTAGGGACTATTTCTGCCTATTTTAAATGTTAGGGACCAAACATGAAACTTGAGTAAACGTTAAGTATCAATAGTATAATTTATCCTAGATTTAATATAGTGTGTGCGTGTGTTATATCGTAAACTCAAAAATATAAAAAATAAAAACTCTTAACTCAGTATAATTATAAAATTGTTGTAAAACAGTAAAAGCGTTGTGATTGTAATACTAGTAAAAAAAAAACTAATTGACAGTTCTGCTTTGGGCGGCTGAGGTGGACCGTGGACGAAGGCTTTGGTTTTTACTTTTTAGTATTTGACTGGGAAAACGAGGGAAAACATGAGAAATATTTGTTATCCACGGAAACCAGAGAGAGTTGAATAATTTTCTATCTTCTCTGTTTTGTCCTTTCTGACAGACTTTCTCATTCGACGCCTTCCATTCAATCTCTCAACAACCATTTTCAACGGTCTCTCCCTCCCCCTCTCTCTTACTATTTGCATATAATAATTTGGCTTTGAATGCTAATTGAAGTTTAATAGTCTCCCACTCGTTAATATTTTATCATGGATAACTTTGATCGGTGTCTTTCTTATTTCTACTCTTTTAACATTCTCTTTGAATTCATTAATCTTCCACACCGTTATTATTCACATTACCCATTTTCAGATTTTCAACCCCATCATCTCCTTCTTGGTCTTCCACTTTTGTTTACCCATTCAAACCTCCCTTGTATATTACATACCCTTAAACTCCACAAGATCATATTTTTAGTCTTATCCTTCTTGTACCTCTTATTTTTATTAATTTCAACATACCCACCTGGCCAATTTCTTATTCAAATCTTTGCATTACCAAGTTCCCAATGGCTATCCCAGATTCATATTAGTTTCAGTTCTTTTTTTTTTGGAGTTGACCAACCTATTTCAGTGCCAATTCTTTCTTTGGTGGTGAGCAACAAGACCATTCAGTGCCTATATTAATTGGGTATTCTTCAAATTTTGATCTTGAATTCTGTTATTGTCGTTTGGTTTACTTCTTAATCAGTTTAGTTGTTGTTCAATCTGCTAAATTGCATATTTTAGGACATAGACAGTGTTCCATAGAATTCAAGCTTTATAAGTAGTAGGGACTTATCGTTATATGGCTAATCCTGAATCTCTTCAAACACTCTCATTTGGAGGCTCAAGCCATGGTCAGGGTCAACAAGCTGTGCCATTTGAGACCAACAAGGGTTCCCTTAAGGTTTTGCTGTTACATGGGAACTTAGATATCTGGGTCAAGGAGGCCAAAAACCTTCCTAACATGGATATGTTTCATAAAAAATTAGGAGACTTGTTTTCCAAATTGCCTGGGAAGGTTAGCAGCAAAATTGAGGGGCATATGTCTGATAAGATAACCAGTGATCCTTATGTCACAATATCAGTATCAAGTGCTGTAATTGGGAGGACTTTTGTGATTAGTAATAATGAGAACCCTGTTTGGATGCAGCATTTTAATGTTCCTGTTGCGCATTGTGCTGCAGAAGTGCATTTTGTTGTCAAAGACAGTGATGTTGTTGGCTCACAGATTATGGGTGCTGTGGGAATTCCAGTGGAGCAATTATTCTCTGGCATGAAATTTGAGGGAACCTTCCCAATCCTTAATGCCAGTGGGAAGCCCTGTAAGGCTGGAGCCATCTTGAGTTTATCGATTCAGTACACACCAGTAGATAGAGTGAACATTTATCGTGGAGTCGATTCAGGTCCTGATTGCCAAGGGGTCCCTGGTACATACTTTCCACTTAGGAAATGTGGAAAAGTGACACTATATCAAGATGCCCATGTTCATGATGGCTGCCTTCCCAATTTGAAGCTTGATGGTGATGTTCAGTATGAGAACAGGAGTTGTTGGCATGACATCTTTGAAGCAATTAGTCAGGCCAGTCGTTTGATATACATTGCAGGGTGGTCGGTGTACCACAAAGTTAAACTGATTCGAGATGGTAATAATGCAACAGATATCATGTTGGGGGATCTTCTCAAAATCAAGTCACAAGAAGGTGTAAGAGTGCTGCTCCTTGTATGGGATGATCCTACTTCTAGGAGCGTTTTGAGATATAAAACGGTATGGAACTAAAGAAATTTTAGTGGCATATGTCACCACTATTCTATTCTATAGCATAATTTGGGATCAAAGTAACATTCTATACTTTGCTGGTTGTACAATGGTTAGTGAATTTCCTCATCATTATAGTTTTTAGTTTTGTGGATTTCCAATATTCATATAATTTTGTTTTATTCGTCAAAATGACCCTTCTGAATTTGGTCAAAATTTCAATTATCAGACAATGCATTATCTAGTTTATTTTGTTTGTATGCTTTCTGTTATTTGTCTTTTGCTTGAGTTTTTTCCCTTCATATGGTTCACTGTCCACGTATGGCAGGAAGGTAAAACACAATTCAACTGGCTTATTATTGTTTAAATTTCTGAAATCTCTTCGACATGTGAGGAGAATTCTGTATCATTTTTCTCTTTCTTTGTTCATCAGTTTCTTTCTTGCATCAACTAGTTATGTCTATGTCCTCTGTGACTATGTATTCATTGATTTCTATGATATGTAGGATGGCATCATGCACACCAATGATGAGGAGACTCGCCGTTTTTTCAAGCACTCTTCAGTGCAAGTGCTACTCTGCCCTCGATCTGCTGGAAAGGGACATAGCTGGGTCAAAAAGCAGGTTTGAGATAGATGAGTAACCATATAATATCTTTATCAACTGTCTAACTACATGCCATTTGTTTGAACGCAGCAGCTGTAGATTTGAGTCCCATAATCTTACTTGATGCTGCTTAGTAGTGTGGCCCTGAAGATTTTCATTTTACTTACTAATTGTGCTGTTTATGAGAACAACAGGAAATGGAAAACAAAGCTGATTTTGTGCATACTGGGAGTGCATGCTATATGGAACTTTAGGCATGCTTGCTATATGTTTTCTGGCTAATATTTGCAAAGTATTTAGCTATTTCTTTTAATAAGACTTAACAATGATCACATGTATCCTATTGAAATTCAAATGAGTTATTATCTTATAGTTTGCCGATCCCTGAATTAATTTATCTTATTATGTGCAGTTCAAGTATCTTTTGTTTTTAAGTTTCAGTGTTTCACTAACATGTTGAAAATGGCACTTTTTTATTGATGTTTTCTATTAATTTTTTGGTCGGTCAGGTTATATTAATTAGAGATTCAACTTAGATTTTCTTTATTTTTCTTTTCAGTTATTATACCAGTTCACCTATATTGAAATTCATCTCCTATGTATATATATATGGATGTATTTGCCTACAAACACACAAACATAGTATTTGTAGTGTTTGTATGTATGTATGTATTTATAAATGCATGCATGTATCTATGTCTTCTCAAATTTGATTTTCTGTATCGGTACTTGCTTTGAATCTCTTGTTTTCTTATGTTTGATTATCAGGAAGTTGGAACAATCTATACCCATCATCAGAAAACAGTGATTGTGGATGCTGATGCTGGTCACAATAAAAGAAAGATCATGGCATTTGTTGGAGGTCTTGATTTATGCAAGGGCCGATATGATTCTCCAAACCATCCACTTTTTAGGACTTTACAAACAGTGCACAAAGATGACTATCGTAACACCAACTTCACGGTAAATCATTAATTTAATTTTCTTAATTGCTGTTAGTGTAGTTGATCCAGATTTTTGAATCTCATGATTCTCCTTTTTTTTTCTTATGGTATATCTGGCGAAGATATATACTTTATTCGCAAAACTCATGCATACATGTATGATTTTGTTAGGGTAACTGAAAAGAAATATAAGTATTATTGTTGAAAAACACATAGACAGACACCCAAGCAGTGGCCTGATGTACATGCCAATAAAAGGATGCAATACATGGGCAATCTATCAACTCAGTCCACAATGATAACATACTAATTATGGTTTATTAGCAATTGGTTATGTTCAATATGAAGGGGAATTCCCTGAAACTACCTCCAAGTGATTTTTTTGTTGGGTATAATTGGTAAGTAAGTGGCACCAGAAAGGGAACTGGGAGAGTCAGAATCTCCATTTCATAAAGCTTGGTGGCAGTTGAGTGTGCTACCCTTGGGGTCACTCTGATACTTGTTCTCTTAGCTGTTGTGTTAATTTTGTCTCATTTTACATTTGAGATGTAATTGACAAGGCTGAAAATGAGGAATCAACTTTAGAATATATGATGAGTATCATGTGGATTTTTACCCCCATTTTAACCTTTATTTGGCTTCTAACTGAAATAGGAGCCTCCTGTTGGTTGTCCAAGAGAACCGTGGCATGATTTGCATTGTCGTATTGATGGTCCAGCTGCATATGACATCCTTACCAATTTTGAGGAGCGCTGGTTGAAGGCATCAAAACTTCACGGGCTTCAAAAGCTAAAATCATCATATGATGATGCTCTACTTAAGATTGAAAGAATTCCTGACATCATAGGGATGGCAGATTTTCCTTGCCAAAGTCAGAATGATCCAGAGGGTTGGCATGTACAGGTACAATGGATGTCGGTCTTCTATTGGAGTTGGATGTTCCAATTCTAGATTTTTTCTTCTTCTTTTTTTTTTTTATTATTTTGGTTTTTGACTAAAATTTTCCACAAGTGAAGGTTTTCCGTTCAATTGATTCTGGTTCTGTAAAAGGATTTCCGGAGGATCCAAAAGATGCTTCTAGCAGGGTGAGTAATATTTTTGGATTTTCAGCTTGCTTATGAGAAATATTATGTTCCCAATGAAGGTAATTAACTAATATGTTTATATTGTTGTAACAGAACCTTGTAAGCGGGAAGAATATACTCATAGACATGAGCATACATACAGCGTATGTGAAGGCAATCCGAGCTGCCCAAAAATTCATTTATATTGAGAACCAGTACTTCCTCGGGTCATCATACAATTGGGATTCTCACAAAGATTTAGGTGAGGAAAACATTAGGGAAAGAATTAAGAAGTGAGATATATTCTGTACCTTTAAAACATGTTACTATAAGGTTCATCTTTGCTACCTTTTCCTTTCTTGAAATTTTCTTGACAGCATGGAAATGGTATTCAAAGTGATTCCATTTCTGTGTTGAATGTTTGTCCTTGTCTATCTATTACTAATATGTAATCTTGGGATCAGTCAGTTGTCATAAAATTTAATTAGAAAAAATATAATACTTAGCTCAGTCAACTTTTAAATACTCTGGCAAATTAAGGTTTTACAATCTAGTTACTGCCTTGATTTTGATTTTATTTAAAACAAGGACACAGGCTGAGATTTCAGTGTTTCTCACGAATATGTGATCGCCAACCCAGTGAGTGACCTACAAAAAAAATGGCATTACTGGACATGGTCGGTCACATAGCAATGGGGTTTCAAATATGAGAATTTTCAAATAGCAAAAAGCTAAAGATAGACACGCTTTTGTTGTGTAGTCTTGATTTAATCAATTTAATTCTTGGACATGATCTCTACACAATTAGTCTTGGTGTCCATAGACCATGTTTATTTAATAGTATTGATATACTATTTGAATTTTTAAATGTGATAGTTAAAAACTCAACAATTAGCTTACTTGCAGTATTTTATGCTATTTTACCCCATTTCTGGTTACTTTTTAATTGGTAAGAAAGGTATGCTCTATTCAATTTTTCAGAGGATATTGGAGAAGGAATGGTTGGGTTGGGAACATTATTGAATTCATAGTTATAAGCAATTAAGCATACTTTTCTCTGCAGGTGCTAACAATTTAATACCAATTGAAATTGCTCTCAAAATTGTCAACAAAATAAAAGCGAATGAGAGGTTCTGTGCATACATCATTATCCCAATGTGGCCAGAAGGTGTTCCTACAAGCACTCCCATTCAGCGGATTCTCTATTGGCAGGTAGATTGTTATTCTCTTTTCTCGTTTTGATGCATGCAATTGTCATGTCTATGATTGTATTGCTACATATTTTTCACCTGGTTTTATTTTGATATCTGCAGCATAAAACAATGCAAATGATGTATGAAATGATTTATAATGCCTTAAAGGAGGTTGGACTTGAGAACAAGTATGAACCACAAGACTATTTGAATTTCTTTTGCCTGGGCAATCGTGAGGTACCAGATAAGGAAGACAGTTTAGTTGCAAGAGATTCCACTGCAGCAAAGACTCCTCAACCTCAGGTATTTCTCTTATCTGCCTACAGTTTTCAGTTTCTCTTTTCAAAATGTTAAAGTGTTCATTTACAGTTTTATTATTCTTTAATTTTTTATCTTGCTTAAGTGTGCTCTATGTTGGTAATGTAGGCACTTGTTCAGAAGAGTAGGCGTTTTATGATTTATGTCCACTCAAAAGGAATGATAGTGGATGATGAGTATGTGATACTGGGATCTGCAAATATCAATCAGCGGTCCATGGAAGGCACCAGAGACACTGAAATAGCAATGGGTGCATATCAGCCTTATCATACCTGGGCAAGCAGACTTTCTAGTCCACATGGACAGGTAAGCTTAACAAAACAAAACTCTCTGCATTTATTTTGCTGCTATATATGTTTGCCTATATGTATTTGTAAAAGATGCTAAGTGAACTAGAACCTGTATAGGGAAAAAAGATTCCATAAAGTTTTTTTAAAGTTGAGGAAGATTTTGTTGGCATGATAAAATAGTATTTCAATACAACTCTATCTTTGAAAAAAAAAAAAAATTAATTGAGTGAGCATTGAAATTTCAGGAGCCAATTTAGAAAATTACATAAGGCATGTTATGAGTGAGTGTTTATCTGAATTACTGTTTGGTTGTCTAAGTTTGTGATTATCAAAGACATAAGTACTTGGCTACAAGTTTGTGATTATCTCATGAACGACACTAGTGTTTATCTGATTGAAAAAATGCTCATAAATCTATACGGTTTTGTCTTTTGAAGAGTAATAGGATCGTGGCTTGGGAAAGACTGTTGAATGGCATTTAGTTCGGGTCATCCTTTAAGATTTGTGGGAATCATAAGTGGATTTCTAGACATTCCTTTGTTTGACTGTAAATAGCTCAAGGAAATTTAGAGCATACAAGGTTTATGTTATCATTAACGCAAGGTGTTTATGCATTGGAGTAGCTTCTTCTGTTTTTAAGCAAATTAATCTATATTTACAAAACTAATTAATACAAAGTGTTAATACCTTTTCTTTTTGAATTCACGTGGTATCTTTTCTTTTTTGCCCTTGTTTTATTTAAGATTTGTGAGATAATATTATTGTATTTTTTAAGAAAAATTAAAACATATACTTATATTAAAGTTTATCTTGTGCATATGAACTTTAAGAAGAAGAAAAAAAGAATAAGCCTTCAAAATTCCTAGGAATAAGCCAAACATAAAAATCTCACATTCTCAAAAATCTTGTAAAACCAAACGTGAACATCATTATATATTTCAAGAATCTGGATGCAAAGAATATATTTGATTCAAGCTGGAGGCCACATTAGTGTCACTCTTGATGCTCACCCAGCATTGTTTGAGGATAATATTGTCTTAAGGTCCATTTTTAGGACACATAAGGCAAAAATGTTGGCATTCTTATATATGTATTTCAGAATTACACCATTATAGTATCTTCTTATGTATGGATGCAGATATATGGATATAGAATGTCATTATGGGCAGAGCACATTGGAGCTCTCCAAGGATGTTTCAAGCAACCAGAGAGCCTGGAATGTGTGAGACAGGTAAGGTCATTGAGTGAGGTCAATTGGAGACAATATGCAGCTGATGAGGTAACTGAAATGAAGAGTCACCTTTTAAAGTATCCACTCGAAGTTGATAGAACAGGCAAAGTGAAGCCTCTTCCTGGTTGTGTGACATTCCCAGACGTAGGAGGGACTGTAACTGGGACATTTACACTGATACAAGAAAATCTCACTATCTGATCTACTTGATGATATAAGTTCCCTAGTGAAGAGCATGCTTCCACTTTTTCTTTTTTTCTCACAACAAGTGTAGGAGAGGAATTTGAATTTTGGTTCTGCTTATTACAAGAACTAGGCAGTACTACTGAACTACAAGACTCTTGTTCACTTTGCTTCCACTCTATGTTTGGCAAATATCAATATCTTATGTCAAGATTGGATGGTACACTATATATATTTTACTATATATATTCTTTTTTTGTTTCTGTTTCTCATTCTATTTTGTACTGTTTGGCCATTTGTGTGCATATTTTGTGCACACATTGGTTCTTTTTTAATATAATCCTTTTTACCTATCAAAAAAAAAATAATGTTTTCTTTTTATGTATCATAAGGTAGCCTATTTGTTCAATTATTAAAGGAAATGGGTTTTCCAATAATAGCTAATAATTTTCCGATGTTTGCAAACTTAAAAAATCATGCGGAAAAGTTAAATTTTGTTTTAGTTAACTCACATTTATTAATGTGGAGTATCTTATCAACTCTATTCCAAGAATAGCTAATAATTTTCTGATGTTTGCAACGAAATAAGAGTACGAGTCATGCAAGTACTTTATTAACTATGAAACAATAATAGATTTTACTAATTAAATTTATGATAACATACATTATTTATGTAAGTCTTGGAATATTGAATTATTTCACTTGAGCATCCATGAGTAAAGGCAAAACTTAGATATAATTTTGGAAGTGGTGTTCCTTATATTCTCTAACTAAATTGAATCATGTTGTATCAACCAATGCAACACATAGTTAAATTTAATTATCCACGAAAAGATCATATGTTGTTAGAGTTTCAATTTATTCCATTCCAAACAAGTTGTTAAGAGTTTAATTGACAGCTGTGGTTAGGGCGAGTGTGGACGAAGACTTTGGTTTATATTATTTAGAGTAAGAAAAGGAGGTTAGGGTGAGTGAGGACCAAGACTTTGGTTTATATTATTTGAGTAAGAAAAGGAGGTTAGGGCGAGTGAGGACGAAGACTTTGGTTTATGTAAAACGGCTTGGGTCCAGTGCACAACTGGACCCAAGCCTTTCCCATGTTATTTGAGTAAGAAAAGGAGGGAAAACGTGAGAAATGAGGAGACTTGAGTCACGTAATTTTGTATCCACAAGCTTGTCTGTTTTGTTCTTTCTAGCATTCAATCTCTCATAAATAATTTTCAACGGTCTCTCTCTATAAGCTAATTACCAACTTCCAACTTGTTTATATTCTATCATCGTTGTCTTCAAGGACTCCTTCAACATTCTCTTTGACTTGTTACTTGTTACTCTTCCTTGAACCCAAGTCAACCATCTCTTTCTTGCTCTTCCACTTCCGTTTACGCAGTCAACCCTCCCCTCTATATCACATACCCTTAAACCCCACAAGATGATATTTCCAGTCTTCTCCTTCTGCTGCTACCTCTCATTTTATTTATCAATTTCACCATGCCCAATTTTGCTTCATATCTTAATTGGAGTTGAACAACAACACCATTTACTGCCTATATTAAATGGGTATTTCTAAATTTTGATCTTGACTTCTGTTATTGTCGTTTGGTTTACTTTTTAATCAGTGTAGTTGTTGTTCAATTTGCTAAATCAGTCAAATTTAAGTTCCTGATTGCATTATTTTGGGACATAGAGAGTGTTCCATACAATACAATTCAAGCTTTATAAGTAGTGAGGGATTTATTGTTCTATGGCTGCTCTAAAATTATCATTTGGAGGCTCAAACCATTTTCAGGGTCAACAAGCTGTGCCATTTCAGACCAACCAGGGTTCCCTTGAGGTTTTGCTGTTACATGGGATTTTAGATATTTGGGTCAAGGAGGCCAAAAACCTTCCTAACAAGGATATGTTTCATAAAAATTTAAGAGAGATGTTACATATTGAAAAAAATAAATTAGTAGACAAGTTTGCCAAATTGCCTGGGAGGGTTGGCCACAAAATTGAGGGGTTCATTTCTGATGAGATAACCAGTGATCCTTATGTCACAGTATCAGTATCAGGTGCTGTAATTGCGAGGACTTTTGTGATTAGTAATAATGAGAACCCTGTTTGGATGCAGCATTTTAATGTTCCTGTTGCGCATTATGCTGCAGAAGTGCATTTTGTTGTCAAAGACAGTGATGTTGTTGGCTCACAGATTATGGGTGCTGTGGGAATTCCAGTGGAGCAATTATTCTCTGGCATGAAAGTTGAGGGAAACTTCCCAATCATTGATGCTAGTGGGAATCCCTGTAAGGCTGGAGCCATCTTGAGTTTATCGATTCAGTACACACCAGTGGATAAAGTGAACATTTATGGTGGAGTCGATTCAGGTCCTGATTGCCAAGGGGTCCCTGGTACATACTTTCCTCTTAGGAAAGCTGGAAAAGTGACTCTATATCAAGATGCCCATGTTCATGATGGTTGCCTTCCCAATTTCAAGCTCGATGGTGATGTTCAGTATGAGCACAGGAGTTGTTGGCATGACATCTTTGAAGCAATAAGTCAGGCCCGTCATTTGATATACATTGCAGGGTGGTCGGTGTACCACAAAGTTAGACTGATTAGAGATGGTAATAATGCAACAGATTGCATGTTGGGGGATCTTCTCAAAACCAAGTCACAAGAAGGTGTAAGAGTGCTGCTCCTTGTATGGGATGATCCTACTTCTAGGAATGTTTTGGGATATAAAACGGTAAGGAACTAAAGAAATTTTAGTAGCATATGTCACCACTATTCTATTTTATAGAATTATTTGGGATCAAATATATACTTTGCTGGTTTAAATTTTTAATCTTCAAAAACTACAATGGTTACTGAATTTCCTTATCATTATAGTTTTTTGTTTTTTGGATTTACAATCTTCGTATTATTTTTTTGTGTTCCTCAAATAACCCTTCTGAATTTAGTCTAAATTTCAATTACCAGACAATGTATTATATAGTTTATATTTGTTTGTATGCTTTCCATTATTTATCTTTTGCTTGAATTTTTTCCCTTGTATGGTCCCACATATGGCAGGAAGGTAAAACACAATTCAAGTGGCTGACCCCAAGTAGACTTGAGGAGAATTATGTGTCATTTTTCTCTTTCTTTGTTCATCAGTTTCTTTCTTGCATCAAGTACTTATTTCTATATCCTCTGTCACTATGTATTCATTGATTTCTATGATATTACATGTAGCCCGGAAAGATGGACACCAATGATGAGGAGACTCGCCGTTTTTTCAAGCACTCTTCAGTGCAAGTGATACTCTGCCCTCGATCTGCTGAAAAAGGACATAGCTGGGTCAAAAAGAAGGTTTGATATACATGAGTCACTGTATATTTATCAACTGTCTAACTACATGCCATTTGTTTGAAAGCAGCAGCTGAAGATTTGTATCTCATAATCTTAAGTTCAAGTATCTGTTTTTTTTTTTTTTTTTCTTTCTTTTTTTTTAAGTTTCAGTGTTTCACTAACAAGTTGAAAATGCCACTTTTATGTTTTATTGAAATTTTCTATTAATTTCTGATCGGCCAAGTTATATTAATTAGAGATTCAACTTAGATTTTCTTTATTTTTGTACCAGTTCACCTATATCAATTTTAACCTACTATATATATTGGATGCATGTGTGTACAAACACAGAAATATAGTATTTGTATAAGTTTGTGTGTTTATAACTTTATATGTGTGCATACGTATGTATGTATTTACACATGCATGCATGTATCTATGTGTTCTCAAATGTGATTTTCTGTATTGGTACTTGCTTTGAACCTCTTGTCAATTATGATTGACTACCAGGAAGCTGGAATAATCTATACCCATCATCAGAAAACAGTGATTGTGGATGCTGATGCAGGTCACCATAAAAGAAAGATCATGGCATTTGTTGGAGGTCTTGATTTAAGCATGGGTCGATATGATACTCCAAAACATCCTCTTTTTAGGACTTTACAAACAGTGCACAAAGATGACTATCGTAACCCCAACTTCACGGTAAATCATTCATTTAATTTACTCTTGCTGTTAGTGTCGTTGATCCAGATTTGGAATCTCATTATTCTCCTTTATTTGTCCTATGATATATCTGGCAAAAATGAATATTTTATTTGCATAAATCATGCATAAATGTATAATTTTGTTGGTGTAACTGAAAATAACTAGAAGTATTATTGTTGAAAAACACATAGACAGACACCCAAGCAGTTGCCTGATGTACATGCCAATAATAGGATGCAATACATGGGTAATCTATCACTCAGTCCACTATGATAACACACTACTTATGGTTTATTAGCAATTGGTTATGTTCAATATAAAGGGGAATTCCCTGAAACTACATTTTAGATGTAATAGAAAAGTCAGTGGCACCAGGTAGGGAATTGGGAGAGTCAGAATCTCCATTTCATAAAGCTTGGTGGCAGGTGAGTGTGCTACCCTTGGGGTTACCCCGATACTAGTTCTCTTCGCTATTGTGTTAGTTTTGTCTCATTTTACATTTTAGATGTAATAGAAAAGGGTGAACAAGAGGAATCAACTTTAGAATATATGATAAGTCAGGTGGGTTTTTACCCCCATTTTAACCTTTATTTGGCTTCTAACTGAAATAGGGTCCTCTTGTTGGCTGTCCAAGACAATCGTGGCATGATTTGCATTGTCGTATTGATGGTCCAGCTGCATATGACATCCTTACTAATTTTGAGGAGCGCTGGTTGGAGGAGGGATCAAAACCTCACGGGCTCCGAAAGCTAGTAGCATCATCATTAGAATGCAAGATTTTCCGACATCATCAGGATGGTCCAGCTGCATATGATGATTTTCTAGTTAAGATTGAAAAAATTCCCGGCATCATCGGGATGGCAGATTCTCCTTGCCAAAGTCAGAATGATCCAGAAGGTTGGCATGTGCAGGTACAATGGATCTCAATCTTATATTGGAGTTGGATTTTTCAATTCTTGATTTTTCTCTGTTTTTTATTTTTTGGTATTTGACTAAAATTTGCCACAAGTGAAGGTTTTTCGTTCAATTGATTCCAATTCTGTGAAAGGATTTCCAGAGGACCCAAAAGATGCTACGAGCAGGGTGAGAAAAATCTTTGGATTTCCAGCTTGGTTATGAAAATAAGACATGTGATTATGTTCCCAATGAAGGTAATGAACTAAAATGTTTATATTGTTGTAACAGAACCTTGTATGTGGGAAGAATGTACTGATAGACATGAGCATACATACAGCATATGTGAAGGCAATCCGAGCTGCCCAAAAATTCATTTATATTGAGAACCAGTACTTCCTCGGGTCATCATACAATTGGGATTCTCACAAAGATTTAGGTGAGGAAAACATATGAGGGAAAGAATAAAGAAGTGAGAGATATTATTTTGAACCTTTAAATCATGTTACTATAAGGATCATCTTTACCACTTTTTTCCTTTCTTGAAATTTTCTTGACAAATGGTATTCAAAGTGATTCCATTTCTGTGTTGAATGTTTCAGTCCTTGTCTATCTATTATTAATATGCCATGTAGAGATTATTTAGTTGTCATAAAATTTATTAAAAAAATATACTTATCTCACTCAAATTTTATTATAAATAGCCAAGAGTCTTGTAGCTCAATTGGTTGGCACCTCCTAATTTCTCCAATGGAAACATCTAGGATTCAAATCCCCCCTTCCCCAACTATTGAATTATCAAAAAAGAAAAGGAAAAATTAGTATAAAAACTCTGGCAATTTATGGTTTTACAATCTATTTACTGCCTTGATTTTGATTTCATTTACATAACAAGGATATCGGCAGAGATTTCAGTGTTTCTCACAAATTTGTGATTGCCAATCCAGTGACCTGCAAAAGAAAGAAAAAAAAAAATGGCATTACTGGACAAGGTCACATAGCACTGGTGTTATCAGATATGAGAATTTTGAAATAGCAAAAAGCTAAAGATAGACATGCTCTTGTTGTGTAGTCTTGATGAATCCAATTAATTCTCAGACATGCTCTCAACACAATAAGTCTTGGTGGCCATAACCTTGTTTATTTAATAGTTTGGATATACTATTTAAATTTTTAAATGTGATTGTTGGATATTCTACAATAACCTTTCTTGCAGTATTTTATGCTATTTACACCGTTTTTGGTAACTCTTTAAGTGGTAAGAAAGTTATGCTCTATTCAATTGTTCAGAGGATATTGGAGAAAGGAATAAAAACATGGTTGGGTCAGGAACATCATTGAATTCATAGTTATAAGAAATTAAGCATACTTTTCTCTGCAGGTGCTAACAATTTAATACCAATTGAAATTGCTCTCAAAATTGTCAACAAAATAAAAGCGAATGAGAGGTTCTCTGCATATATCATTATCCCAATGTGGCCAGAAGGGTTCCTACCAGAAGGTGTTCCTACAAGCATTCCCATCATCAGCAGATTCTCTATTGGCAGGTAGATTGTTATTCTCTTTTCTTGTTTTGATGCATGCAATTGTCATGTCTATGATTGTATTGCCACATATTTTTCAGCTGGTTTTATTTTGATATCTGCAGCATAAAACGATGCAAATGATGTATGAAATGATTTATAATGCCTTAAAGGAGGTTGGACTTGAGAACAAGTATGAGCCACAAGACTATTTGAATTTCTTTTGCCTGGGCAATCGTGAGGTACCAGATAGGGAAGACAGTTTAGTTTGCAAGAGATTCCACTGCAGTAAAGACTCCTCAAGTATTTCCCTTATCTGCCTGAGTAACAATTTTCAGTTTTCTCTTTCCAAAATGTTAAGTTGTCCATGTACAGTTTATCATTCTTTAATTTTTCTATCTTGCTTAAGTGTACTCTATGTTGGTAATGTAGGCACTTGTTCAGAAGAGTAGGCGTTTTATGATTTATGTCCACTCAAAAGGAATGATAGTGGATGATGAGTATGTGATACTGGGATCTGCAAATATCAATCAGCGGTCCATGGAAGGCACCAGAGACACTGAAATAGCAATGGGTGCATATCAGCCTTATCATACCTGGGCAAGCAGACTTTTTAGTCCACATGGACAGGTAAGCTTAACAAAATAGAACACTCTGCATTTACCTTGCTGCTATATATGGCTGCCTATATGTATATGTAAAAGATGCTAAGTGAACTAGAACCTCACTAGTATAGGGAAAAAAGATTCCATCAAGTTTCATTAAAGTTGAGGAAGATTTTATTGGCATGGTAAAATAGTAATTCATTGCAAGATTATCTTAGAATAAGTACAGACAAAACATCGTTGAATTCACGTGGTATCTTTTCTTTTTTGCCCTTGTTTTATTTAAGATTTGTGAGATAATATTATTGTATTTTTTAAGAAAAATTAAAACATATATATATATATATCTTGTCAGGATCAAGAAGAAGAAAAAAAGGAGAATCCTTCAAAATTCCTAGGAATAAGTCAAAACATAAAAATCTCATATTCTCAAAAATCTTATAAAACCAAACGTGGACATCATTTTATATTTCCAAGAATCTGGATATTGGAGAAACATATTTGATTCAAGCTAGATGCCGCCGCATTAGTGCTCACCCAGAAAAGTTTAAGGTTAATATTGTCTTCAGGATCCATTTTTTAGGACACATAAGGCAAAAATGCTGTTGGCATTCTTATATTTATTTCAGTAATACACCATTATAATATCTTCTTATGTATGGATGCAGATATATGGATATAGAATGTCATTATGGGCAGAGCACATTGGAGCACTCCAAGGATGTTTCAAGCAACCAGAGAGCCTAGAATGTGTGAGACAAGTAAGGTCATTGAGTGAGGTCAACTGGAGACAATATGCAGCTGATGAGGTAACTGAAATGAAGAGTCACCTTTTAAAGTATCCACTCGAAGTTGATAGAACAGGCAAAGTGAAGCCTTTTCCTGGCTGTGTCACATTCCCAGACGTAAGAGGGACTGTAACTGGGACATTTACACCCAAATCTCAAAAAAGAAAATCTCACAATCTGATCTACTTGATGATCATACCCAATCCCAGAATGGCTAACAATTTAGTCCAATATAAGTTCCCAAGTGGAAGCATACTCCTGACTTGGGAACTTATATGCTTCCACTTTTCTTTTTTCTTTTTTCCTTACAACAAGTGGAGGAGAGGAATTTGAATCTTGGTTTTGCTTATTGGAAGACCTAAGCAGTTCTACTGAGTTACAAGGTTATTGACTACTATGCTTCCACTCTATGTTTGGCAAATACCAATATCTTATGTCAAGATTCATAGTAGACTACATTTTTTTTAACCTATATTTGTTCATCACTTTCTTATGTATCAGAAGGTAGGATTTTAAATTACATTTGTTAGCCTATTAGTTCGATTATTAAAGGAAGCGGGTGTTCTTTCTTTCTTGAGTTTGGGTTGGGTTCATCAGATTCCCTTTTATCTTGTCACTTTCTTGATTTCTTCTGTTCAACCGGGCAATTAACCATATTGATGAGCCTTGGGCTTTGTGGCCGTCAGACACAAAAGAATGGGCCTATTGTTCTGTCTTTTTTCTGGGCGAGTGTGGGCACATTTTTTGTTCTTGTTTCTTAAGGCCCAAATGGGTCCTTATCCTGTCCATTAATTAAAACAAGGAACTATAAATTGAGATTTGCTTTTCAAAAACTAAAATCACAAACTACTACTAATTGTGCCTTGTATGTATTTTAGCAGTAATGAGTCAGGATCAAATTTCACAATTTGCACCCAGAATAAAATCAAGAACCAGCAAGTAAGATTAATTCAACAAATATAAACTAAAAAATTATAACCTTTTATTTATATCATAAACCAAACAAAAGAAAAGAAAAAATCAATTACATATATTTGTCTATTTCTACACAGAGAGTTTATCCCCCAAACGAATTTAGCTTCAAGCTGCGATCAAGCTGCGACCATTGAATTGATCAAAGTAATTATTCGGTTCCAAGCCGTGAAGAACACACTGAAACCTTGCCAGTAAATGCCCATTATGTCTGAGTCCACTCTCGCTCTTTTGTTTGAAGTAGATGTCCAAGAACCTCCTAAAGGTTTGCATAGTCAACAGGGTATCGGAACCAGCCTGGTGACACTTCCAAGCAACACGTTGCACCCCGAGTGTGTTGGACAAATTCTCTAAACCCCCATATAGCCCATCGCAGAATTTCATCATGTTCTTCATGTCAAAAACTTTGCGTCCAAAGACGATACAAACCATGCACATAAACTGTGGGAGATCGTTGGGGAGTTGTTTATCTCGGGTCAGGATCTTCATCAAGTGGGCCAAGTCATAGCTACCGTGAAAGGTAACCCAAGCAAAATCAGAACCGTTGGGGTTGAATAATGGAGGGGTAAAAACTATGAAGCACGGGTACGTTTTCGGGTACGGGTACGGTACGACGGTACTCCAATTTCTAAAAAACTAGGATACGGGTACGGCAGGGTATTTTTTTATTATATATTTTTATATATTATTATACATATATTTTTAAATATATATGAACTTAAAAATAAATATGGATAATAATTACAATATCCCAAGTGAAAAAGTCAAAATAATCCTTCCTCTAAGCCTCTCTTCCCACCTATTTTATAGGCCATTCTAGACTCTTTCAGTCTTTACACATACATACATGACAATAATATATATATATATTATTTCCCATAACAAAACAAGAAAAAAAGAAGAAGAAAGAATCCGGAAGCTTCAGTTTGTGAGGAAGTGATGAGAATCGAGTCGAGTGAGGAAGTGAGAAAGAGAGAACCGAGCTTACCGGCGGTGGAGGAAGTGAGAGACAGAGAGCAGAGGAGAGAGAACCGAGCTCGGTGGAGGAAGTGAGAGACAGAGAGCAGAGGAGAGAGAACCGAGCTCACCGGCGGTGGAGGAAGTGAGAGACCGAGAGCAGAGGAGAGAGAACCGAGCTCACCGGCGGTGGAGGAAGTGAGAGACAGAGAGCAGAGGAGAGAGAATCGGTTTGCAGAGAAGATGAGAATCGAGTTGAGTGGCTGAGAAGCTTCAGTTTTCAGCCTAAACGACACCGTTTTGGCTTCGCCCCGTACCGGAACCGACCCGACCCGTACCAAAACTGTCCCGGAAATTTTTTTTTTTGGCCGAAAACGGGTACGCCAGGGGTACGCATGCAGCGGTACCCCGGCAGTATCCGTACCCACGAGTTACTCGGTAAGGGTACGGCGGGGTTTTTGCCGTACCGGTGCTTCCTAGGGTAAAAACCTGTTCGGAAAATAAAACTTTAATATTAGATATTACTTGTTTGGATTATTCCCGAACACAATGTGCACATTAAAATTGTTCGGTTCGGTTTAAGATATCTACTGAAAGTCTGAATTAATGACAAGGCATGGGGAATCATTCTAGGAAATTGTATTAAATATCAAGCTAATATATTGTATTAAAGACAAAGTGAATTTAAATCAATCTGTTGCATTAAATGCTAAGCCAAATATCAAGCTAATGTCAGGATTACTTTGAGTAAAGTGGGAGATAAACGATGCAAATGGGTTGTAAAAGCAGGCATTGATGGCCTGCAAAGAAAGAAGGAGGAAGAGGATAAGGGAAAGAAAGGAAAAGATCTTTAAAGAAGGAAGGGATATAAATAGGGCTAAAAATAACAAAGAAGGGGTTCCAGAATCCCATATACATCTGAGAAATACAGTTTAGAAAAAAAGAGGAGTTTCTGTTTATATTAATCCTTTCAATTATGGAATTACTAACAAAATCATCGGAGCGTTATAGGTTAACCCCCACTGGGTTGACCAAGGCCATCTGAGCGTTTATGTCTTTGTCTTTCTTTCAGGTCTATGTATTCCAGTATGTTCGGGAATCGCAATATTGCAGTTCGGATTAGTTCGGCTTCCATTCTAAATCATATTTAAAAATTAGTGTTGACTAGTTTTTTCCTGATTATTCAAAAACTCCCACGTACAAATAATAACCCGGATTTCACCATCAATGCGGCAAAGTGGGCAGAATCAATACCCTCCTCCAAGTTCCTGTCGAAATCAATTCCTTGGCGTTTGAGTAAATTGATTGAGTCCGTGTTCTGAAGTTAAACTGCCACACATACTGAGACATCGTACCGAAATTGGGTAAATTGCCATGGTCATCGCAAAGAGCAAGACCCAACTGGATTATGTTGGTCGCATTAACGTTATCTTTCATGATTTGATAGTTCATAACGGGAAACTGGAAAACAGATTTCGGTGGCATACGAGACCAAATGAAGCGAAGTTTTCATGCGAAATAGTTTTGCCTCCAAACACACCAAACAGTCCGTTTGGCCCCGAAAATAGGTGGGGGACGGTTTAGTAAAAAAATTGTGACCATAAACGTGTTTTTTCAGAGATACGAAACTTCGCTTCGGAACAATTTTGCCACCAATCACGCCATATAGTCCGTTTGGCCCCGATAGTTCCTGTGGTGCTGTTTAGTAAAAAAATTCGGACCAAAAACGTGCTTTTTCGAAAAACAATTTCGGTGGCTTACGAGGCCAAATGAAGCGAAGTTTTCATGCAAAATAGTTTTGCCCCCAAACACACCAAACAGTCCGTTTGGCCCCGAAAATAGGTGAGGGGACGGTTTAGTAAAAAAATTCGGACAAAAACGTGTTTTTTGGAAAAAAGATTTCCTTGGCTTACGAGGCCAAATGTGTCATAACCCCATTTTTACCCACGGGATTTTCTCGGGTGTCGGCACGCAAAACGAGGTAGCCCGAACCAAGCCGGCCTGATCTGACAAAGGCCCGCCACGTCAAATAACCTCAAAACGGGGTTTGGAGCACATTTCCCAAAATCTGACCAAGTTTTCCCAAGGTTAACCAAGTTTGACCAAAGTTGACCGAGGGTTGACCGAGCCGTTTCCAACCCGACTAGGGTCCACCATGCAAAAAAAAACAGCAAAACGTGGTCCGGAATGTATTTCCCAGAGTTCGGAGAGCTTTGACCAAATTTGACCAAGTTTGACTAAAGTTGACCTAGTTTGACCAAGGTTTGACCGGACCGTTGACCTGACCAAAAGCTGAATCGAATTGACCACCCCCTGACCATTGTGTAAAGCGCGATGAGAGCTTCGATTCGATACTTTACGGGTCGAAAACGGACGAGAAACGAGGGAGTTATAGGCAAAACCGTGAAAAACGGTCCAACACTTGGCCAAATTTTGCTAAGTGTTGTTGACAAAACAGCCTATTTGGGAGGCAACATTTGCACGTAGATTCTCTTTGACCCGCAGCAACTTCGTCCGTGAGCTAAGACCCTTAAGCAAGAAGGTTGCTTCAGCTACGACGCGCAACTTCCGGATCGTCGAGACCTCCTCCGGTCAAGCCGGAATCTCGATCGGAAAATGACCCCTTGGCATAAGGAGCATTCCACCGGCCTCTGTTCGCAAGATCATATCTTGCGAACCTAAGCTCGCCTCTGTGCAAGGCCTATACCGTTGAAAAGTAGGTAGCACAAGCTTTCCGACGATACCAAGATCGTCTAAATCCAATATCGGGAGCTACGTCTACCACGCACGTAAAAACAGGCCGACGAAATAAGGCTGTGCTGAAAATTCCGGAACTTTCCCACCGACGTTGCCACGCTTGCGCACAGAGTCTTCCTGACTCGCAACAAGTTGATCCGTAAGCCCGGGCACGTTAGAAAGAAGACACATTCATGCACGACGTGGAACTCTCGGATCGCCAAGATTTTACCGGGTCTAGCCGGAATCCCGATCGGAAAACTGTCCTCAAAAGGACCAAAAACACTCCGGTGGCCCCTGTTCGCGGAACCATATCTCGCGAACCCAAGCTCGGATTCCAACGAATCCGGAACCTTACAAAAGTAGGCAGCGCAAGCTTTCCGACGGTACCAAGAACGTCGAAATCCGACATCGGGAGCTAGGTCAACGAAAATTGGTAAGGACGTTGCCCTCGGATGAAATTACCACGGGTATGGTGAAAACCTCGAAAGAGGCGCCATAGGCAAAAGTAACGTGGAAAGCTGGACTTGGCGTAAGCTAAGGGTAATATATGGCTAAAAAAAAAAAAATGGTATCACAACAAGGCGGGCATCAAATCAGCGCAAGACTAGTGATTGGGGTTTGTTATGCGGTGAAGAGATTTTCGATGAAAGAACGGACTATGTTATCCTTTGAGCAGTGAAGACATCTTTGCTGCAAAGGTATTAAAAATTCATATATATTATTAGGTTATTAAAAAATCATATAATATATTAGTTTATGTCAAAAAGCTTAGGGTTTTGAATATTATTTAAGTTTTTTTTTTTGATAAAAATATTATTTAAGTTGAATAAAACATAATTAGGGTTTTGAATATTAAAATTTTCAATATGATTTAATTTGAATAGAATATGATGTAATTAGGGTTTTGAATATTAACCTTAAATTGAGAAATTAAATCAAGAACAGAGAGAGAGAGAGAGAGCATACCTGAAGGATTCACAAAGTTGATTGAACAAATAAAGAGGAAAATTGAAAACAACCAGCACCCCTACCAAATTTCGGTCACAACCCAGTACAAATTTGGTCACAGCCTAGTAACAAAATCACATCTCACTGTTCAGACACCTAACACGCAGAGAAGATGGAGTGAGATTGAGAAGTCTGAAGATGGAGTGAGATTGAGAAGTCTTGTAAGCATTTAATGCTCTCTGCCAACCCAAAGACAGCAAACCCGAAAAGAGAATGGAAGAAAGATGAAGAAAACATAGCTAAGAAGAAGAAGGAAGATAGCTGAAACAATGAGCCATGGCTGCCAAGGCTTGCCACGGCCAAGGCATGGGCTGCCCATGCCAAGGCATGTGCTGCCAAGGCAATGCCATGGCTGCCAAGGCATGCCACGGCCAAGGCATGGGCTGCCCATGCCAAGGCATGTGCTGCCAAGGCAATGCCATGCCAAGGCTGCCAAGGCATGCCAGGCGGCCAAGGCATATACATCTGAGAAATACAGTTTAGAAAAAAAGGCAGGAGTTTCTGTTTATGAGCTGGGTTTAGACCGTCGTGAGACAGGTTAGTTTTACCCTACTGATGACAGTATCGCAATAGTAATTCAACCTAGTACGAGAGGAACCGTTGATTCGCACAATTGGTCATCGCGCTTGGTTGAAAAGCCAGTGGCGCGAAGCTACCGTGCGCTGGATTATGACTGAACGCCTCTAAGTCAGAATCCGGGCTAGAAGCGATGCGTGTGCCCGTCGCTCGATTGCCGACCCGCAGTAGGGGCCTTCTGGCCCCCGAAGGCACGTGTCGTTGGTGAAGCCCCCGCGGCGGACGAGCCGTGTGGGCCGCCTTGAAGTATAATTCCCACCGAGTGACGGGTAGAATCCTTTGCAGACGACTTAAATACGCGACGGGGTATTGTAAGTGGCAGAGTGGCCTTGCTGCCACGATCCACTGAGATTCAGCCCTATGTCGCTTCGATTCGTCCCCCCCCTCCTCCATCATCCTTCCCAAACAAATAAAATGTTGGAATCGAATTTGCAGTTCGGATTAGTTCGGCTTCCATTCTAAATCATATTTAAAAATCCTGATTATTCAAAAAATCCCACGTACAAATAATAACCCGGATTTCGCCATCAATGCGGCAAAGTGGGCAGAATCAATTCCTTGGCGTTTGAGTAAATTGATTGAGTCCGTGTTCTGAAGGTCAGTATAGACATCAAAATCGCTGAAGTTAAACTGCCACACATACTGAGACATCGTACCGAAATTGGGTAAATTGCCATGGTCATCGCAAAGAGCAAGACCCAACTGGATTATGTTGGTCGCATTAACGTTATCTTTCATGATTTGATAGTTCATAACGGGAGGGAGTTTCCCAAGACACCGTTTGTCGACATTAGCAGGACGGTATACGACTCCTGGGAACTCAGTATCCATGGACACCATATGATGGGTCATGGCTGCGATCTTGATGAGATGGAATTCCTCTTCAAGGTTGTGTTGCCAAACTTCCCGTATCACCACCGGAAGAGGAGGAAAAGAAAAGGAAACAGGAGCCATTATATCTTATTTGTGCTACGGCTAATACCAACAACGATGAACAGACAGTAATACCAAGAACAATGAACAGAGAGGAAACGATGAACAGAAAGTAATAGCAAGAACAATCAAGTAATGAATGAGGAATTAGAATGCTGTACGCTTATTTATAAAAGAGAATAGGTTTTCTTCTTTGGCTAGGAGAAGGAGATTACTAATATTTATCTTCTTTTTTTTTAATTTATTTATAAAGATAGTCTTATTTATCTTTTTAATTTATTTATAAAGATAGTCGGTTAGAGGTTTTCTTCTTCGGCTAGGAGAAGGAGATCACTAATATTTATTTATTTATTGTAAAGAATTAAAGATAGTCGGTTAACTAAAAAAAAAAAAAAAACCCAGATTCTTGGATAAGGATCCTCTCCATTTGGAATAAAATGGAGAGTCTCCATTTCATGGTCTAGATTAAATATCACAGATCTAACAGTGTACAGATTGCCATATCATTTAAAATTTTAAATGACAAGGCAGTATATATATCGTTAGATTTGTGAAATAAAATCTGAACCATGAAATGGAGACTCTCCATTTTATTCCAAATGGAGAGGATCCTTATCCCAGATTCTTGGGGAATTAATAAATACTAGCATATAACCTGCACCATGTGCGGGTATGATTTGTAATATTTTTAATAATATATTGAATATATATTTTTTACATTCTTGACATGTTTTAAAATCGTATAAACCAACTAAACCTAAACAAAATATCATAAAAATCATATAACAACTCCATGGATGATTAAAATTGAAAGTAAATATAAAACAATGTGTTAATTGGTACGTAGTAATAAGTTATTCTAGTTTCCTATTTTGTTTGGGGGTGGGGCAGTTGACTTCTAGTCAAGTAGATTTTTCTAGCGTTGATCTGTGTGTTTCTCTCTTTTTCTTCTTTGGTTTTGTGTGTTTCTCTCTTCTTCTTCTTTGGTTTTTTGTGTTTATACCGTTGATGGATTTTTCTGGGCTGTAATTTTTGTTTTCTCCTTTGTTTTTTGTGTTTGAACATTTTTTTTTTTGTCTACCTCTAATATTGGTTTTCTGTTGTGTGTTTTTGGTTTTTTTTTTTTTGTTCTATTGTGCATATCTTCAAAAATTTGATTCTGTCTTTTCTATTTATTAAAAATATTTGATTAAATGAAATAAAATGATAAACTTAAAGAGAAAACAATATGACATCCTCACCTTTTTCTCCTTCATGAGTCTCTCTCTCTGCCTTTGGACTTTCTAGATCTCTATCTCTTTATTTATTTATTTTTTCACCCCTCAAATTTCTCTCTTTTCATCTCTCTGCACCTTAAGAACCTTTCTCAATCTCTATTGTTCTTTTTTCTTGTTTCACCGTTTGTCTCAATCTCTGTGTCTTACGAATAGTGAAACAATGCATTTTTTCAATTAACAACCCATGGCAAACGGTACTAATTTTAAACCAAATAAAATGTACCACATGTCAAGCGTTAAGAAATCTTCTAATATTAGAAGATTATCATAATAGAAAAGGGGAAAAAATTAAAAAAAGGAAACGAATGGATTTAATGGGAAAACAGAAACTGGTGGGCGGTAACATATAGTCGACTTGTTTTCCCATCTGCATAAGCCCATTTTAATGATGCTATAGGATTTTTCTCCATCTTGTACCCAAGATTGAGTTTGCATATAGAAGCATTTTGAGAACCACGGTCTAATGCTTCAGTACTTGAATTTGCAGTAGAAGGAATACTCCAGATGAAAATCTCTCCGTTGCTGTACCCAACAACAACATTACTTCCAAAAGGGCATGCCGAGCATGCAGAAGTCACTTGCTTTGCTTCATGATATAGTGATTGCAACATACTTCCACCTGTTGTGAAAATGCCAAAGAGAGAAAAGAGAGGGAAGGAGAGAGAGAGAGAGAGAGAGAGAGGAAAATAGGATATACATGAAGGGAGAGATAACTATTAATATTGTTTGATAAATAAAATGCATTAAGCCAATTTATTTAAACAACGTATCATTTTAAAATTTTAAATGATAGATAGATATGACTTATTTAAACAACATATTACTTGACAAATAGATAGATATGACACTTGGCAGAGAGAGAGAGGAAAATAAGATATACATAAAGGGAGAAATAACTATTAATATTGTTTGATAAATAAAATGCATTAAGTCAATTTATTTAAACAACGTATCATTTTAAAAATTTAAATGATAAATAGATATGACTTATTTAAACAACATATCACTTGACAAATAGATAGATATGCCACTTGGCAGAATCTCACACTGTGAAAAAAGAGACACTTGGCAGAACCTCAGTTGAAGGTTTCTGCTTTTATATATATATTGATTAGCACTCGATTAATATGTTACATTTTTAGAGTTTAAAATATAAGGCAAATTGTACTTTCATCCTTTAATTAATGGGTCCATCTCATTTCCCCATTTATTTATAAAACCAAACAATGTTCTTCTTTTTGTAGTGATAATATGCAAATAGTCCCAAACTATCTAATTTTCTATTATATCCAAGCAAAAATAATAAATTATTTTTATGGTGTATTAATATGTAATGATAGATTTTGAGCATTATAACTTGAAAATGACAAAATGCATTAAAAAATTCCGTTAATTTTGCTTGAATTTAACATAAAATTTTACGTTAGGGGGTTATTTGTATATTTTCAATTCATAAAAAGGGGTATTACTTGGTCTTATTCATAAATGAGAGAATTGAGATAGATCCAATAGTTAAAAGAGGGAAATTGCAATTCCCTTGTGGTCTATTTGGATGGGGTGGATTTGGGTCCAGGGATTTGGATTTGAGAGCCCAAATCCAAATTTTTTGTTTGGATGACTTAAAATCATTTGGATTTGGATTTGGGCCAAATCCATCCTGGATTTCAAAGGCCCAAATCCATGGATTTCAAATGACTTGTATTGCTAGGAATTTGGGAAATCCTCCGCCCCGCTCTGTGCCTCTTGCTCGAGCCTCCCTCACGCAGTCACACTCACGCCAGCTTTCAGGCTTTCAGGTATGTCTCTGTCTCTCTCACTTCGCCTCTCTCTGTCTCTCTCACTTCACCTCTCTCTTCTCTCACTTCGCCATTTTAGTTTTTCTTCCAACTATCCCTCAAGGTCAGAATTAAGCACATGTATTGGTGAATTCAATCTTTGGTTTCTGTACTAGTACAGATTTGGCTTGCATTTTAGTTTTTTTTTTTTTTTTTTTCTGTGATTTTTTTTGTGGGTCTATCTCTATGTTGTGTTTCTGTTAATCTAAAATGCTTATGTTTGTATATAGGGTTTGTTTGATTTGTGTGGGTTTAGTTTGATTTTGAATATTTGTATTTTGTATACCAAGTGTTTGATAAAATGTCTCAACGTTTTTCTCTGTCAACTTGAGCCTGAAAACAGAACACTCTGTTTTTTACAATTTAATCCAACTTCATCAGTTTTAATATTTTTAATGTGTCACACGGTCAATTCATCCCCTAGTCCCATATCTAATAAAATTGATGGCAAACTGGATTAGCTGCCATCACATATAACAAATGTAATCTAGCCATATTCAAGCACAAGTTTCACAATTAATGTCAAAAAATTTGTATTTTTAACACAATTTCAAGAAGTAACAGCTCTAGATTCTGCTCTTTTTTCTCTCTAATATGCTTTCATATCAATCTTAATGCTTGCCTTGCACTTAATGCTTGCCTTGCACTTTCACTTTACATATAAGTTAGTGGATCTACTGAAATCATATGTTGCTCTGATTTGTAAGACATAGTGAGTAATTGGCCAAACTTATGGACTACTGTTAGTGAATGATTTTCTTCTATCAAACATTAGCTCTGCCCCAATATGGCATATACAACCAAGATATGCCTGTGGAAGGCATATTCTACAATCCCAAGTAGTGGAACGGGAGATTTCTTTAGCTCTAGTAGTTTACCTCCACTTCATTACATATTTTTTCTGTTGTAACTGCTTTTTGGATGTCCTTTTTATTTTTTCTTTCTAATTTTTATTTTCCATCTATATATCAGAGATGTTACTGCAAGTTACATCTGATATGACATTTTCTTGGCCAAAGAGTACAAATTGCTTAACATTGCTTTTTACAAAAGTTCAATCTTTCTTACATGTAACCTGCCCCAGGTGAAGAAGATTGTACAAGGGCAGTTTGGTTTGTTCCATTCAAAGTATAAGCCATTTCTTGAAGATAACAAAGGAAGTGCAGCTTGTGTATGTGAATCTTGACTGGAACATGTTCCTCATTTTATCCTCTATTAAAGAAAAAAATTGTTCTCCTTCAACATGTCACTTGTTTGTTTGCTTATATAAACTTTTTGAATCCAGTGGTTGTCTCTGATGTGCTTTAGGGTACTTTGTGCACCTTTGACATTAAATTTTTTCTGGTGAAGCTGCATATTGAATCCATTGTAATGCCAAGCAATTAGATACAATAATTTGGAAAGGGAAACAGGTAAAGTTGTACATGAATACATTGCAGTGCTGAACTTATCGGTACATTGTAGCTTAATGCATTTTGTATAGTTTGGATTCCTTTTGATTGAACCTAGTTCAGTATTACGCTATAGATGCTTCTTTGTGCTGTTTGCCTTGTTTTGCCTTACTCCTTAAACACTTCCCATCTTTGTTTCTTGAGGTCCATCACCCTATGTGTGACAGGGTGAGTTGTGCTTCAGCACAACAAAGAAGACACATGCAAGGCTGGCAAACAGCAAGCACATTGTGGACAAAATGAGTATGTCCACGTCTATCCTCTCATGGCTCAAGCTTCTTAAAGTTGCCAACCTATCCCACACATAAGAACCATCTGGCAATCGCGGCACTTACACTTTGATCCACACCCCTTTGTATTACAATAGAAATTGATTGAGGTCATCACATTCATTGCATACTGGAATGGGTTACTCCAATACATCCATCTGTAAAACTTTATGTCAGGTAGCAGAACAACCACACCTGAAATATGCAGAGCTTACTATCATGGTTTATATTTAGAACCATGTTGATTTCCTAGAAATAAAAAAAGCATGTTGTTTATATTGAATTGTTCTTCATTTAGTATTTTAACTAATTAGCCACATGAAATGCCACATGGAGGATGGAAGTTCTAATAAGGACAAGGAGATGTGGATAAAGCAATAAACTGTTTTTGTATTAAGGTGATTAATTATGCACTTCCTTTGTTATCTCTGACGTAGTCATCATTAGGCAACCAGGCAACCAATACTGACATAAGAATTTGTTGAATATGTGTTTAGATTCCATTTACTATAAATACATAAATCAGGTTTTTCTTTCTGCAATGCAGATACCATTGAAACTATGATACTTGGAGTTTATAATTTTTGTGCCTTTCATATCCTCCTATGAAACAGTAGATATTCTAGCAGATAGTAAAAGTTGTACTTCCTTGTATAGAATTTGGGTCATCATCAACTTCTTGATGGAACACTTAATGATTCATAGTCTTTTATATAACCTTCTTATTCTTTAGTTGTATTTTTTTCTTTTTCTTTTTTGGGATAATTCTATAGTTGATATTTTTAAAATAATAAACAGATATAGTTGAAGTTATTGGGGAAATTGGTTCTTCTTTAAAAGACTATTGTTCCTCTCTAAAAGAGTACTTAGCAAAGAAAAATCAGGAGCAATCACAACCTTCCGGGGAGGAGATACGTGCAGTGGTTTCGAAGGTGCCTGGGCTCACTCAATATGAAATGTTCAAAATAATTGACAAGCTAATGCATGGAGGCGCAGAAGACTTTAAGTTTCTTAAAACTCTTCCAGATGATGAAAAGATGGGGTGGATTCAATTTAAACTTGATCCAAACTAGTCATTGTGTTAATTGCTAGATTGTTTTTATTTTTGATGTTGTGAAAAACCTATCTATTTTGGGTTCTTTTCATATAGAACTTCTTAGCTGTTAAGAGATGACAGCTCTAAGCATGAAACTTCTTATTTTATGTTTCTTATCTTTGATGACAATTGTAAGCATGAAACTTTTTAGTTATTAAGATATGACAAATGAATTGAGCTACAATTTTGTAATTTACTTGTTAGCAGGTGCATGTTTCTACTAATTTTTAAAATGATTGTTTTTGTGTTAATTATTTTTTATATCTTAAAAATAATAGTCTTTATTGATTAATGGAGAAGATAATGAAGATAAAGAGAGGATTTTAAATCCAAATTTATAAGTTATTAAAATATTCAAAAATTTAAAATCCAAATCCAAATCCAAATCCAAATTCAAGTATCCAAACGCAACCTAGATTTTAAAATTCTGAATTTCAAATCCTCCTTGGTACAAAATAGATCCAAACAAGAAATTTTAAAATCAATGGATTTGAAATCAAGGCATTTCAAATCAATTGATTTAAAATCCAAATCCAAATCCAAATCCAAGTATCCAAACGGAACCTTAGAAATATAATTGACAGTTCTGCTTCAGGGTAGCTGAGGTGGAAGAAGGCTTTGGCTTTTAGTATTTGATTGAGAAAAGGAGGGAAAAGTGAAAATGCGAGAAATGTTTGTTATCCATGGAAACCAGGGAGACTAATGGAAATTTATGTCCAAACTTCTCTGTTTTTTCCATTCTGACCTACTGTCTTCTTCGACGCCTTGCATTCAATCAGTCATCAACCATTCTCAATGCTCTCTCTCTCTTTCTTGCTATTTGCATATAATAATTTAGCGTTGATTGCTAATTGAGGTTTAATAGTCTCCCACTTGTTAATCTTTTATCATGGATAACTTTGATTGGTGCCTTTCTTCTTCATACTCGTTCAACACTCTCCTTGAGTTTATTAATTTTCCACTCCATTATTATGCACATTACTCATTTTCAGATTTTCAATCTCACCATCTCCTTCATGGTCTTCCTCTT